>JARHVA010001866.1:1720000-1822500 GCA_037957365.1 Torreya grandis | reverse complement strand
TTAATGAATGATTGTGCACATGTGGGGTCCAATAGTTTTTGGAAAATATTTTTGCATGATTTTAGATATGATTTTAATTGAATGTATTCACAAAGGAAAAACAACAATATTTAGAAACTTGTTTGAAGTTATTCAATGCATATTTTATCATCAATCACATTCACAACATTACTATATGAATATCTAATAATTTTGAGCCAGTTTGGATGATATGTATCTTCATTTTCAAATTAAATCAAATATAATTTTCACTCCCTCCATACATAATTTTGTTTATTTGGTATTAGAGACTCGTTCAAGAAATGTTTAGAATGGTTTTAAACAATTATCTTGAGTATCATGGATTCTTTTAATTATGTTTCTACGAATATTATCATCTTTAAAGGTGACAACTTTGAATATCAAAGAGACTAGTTGAAGAGAAATATTGTATGGAAATAATTTTTGGAGAATGTTTTACATGGATACACACAACTTAGAGAATTGAATATTTTTACTTAAATCATAAGAAAACAAAAAAAAATGAATAAAATATTGATTTGCAATCTTCATCTATATTCAGAGTGTCATAAACCCAAGCATCTATCTAAGAATTGTTGGATGCAAAAATTCTCATCAAGCATGGATTATATTGGAAACATCATATCAAGGATATATTAAGGTAAGATAATTAAAACTCAAAAATCTTAAAATTAACTTCTAAATTTTGATATTGTTTGATAATGAATGAGTTGGAAAATACTGCATAAGAATAAATGACTTATTACATAGAATTAGGGTTTATGGAGAAACTATTTACCAAATTTTGACCTCAAGTTAAAATTGGTCAACCCCATCTAAATTAAAACTTTCATAAGTTTTTCAAAATCTGTATGCAATCTTTTCATGCCTTATATGGTCCTTAAAAGTCTTCATGAGACCTTATTAGAATTGTTTAAGCTTAATTTGGAGAGATTAAAGTAAGGTCCTATTATGGTCTTATAGTGGTCTAGTCATGTCATGGAGAGATAATATTTGGTCAAGTGGTGTCATAGGTCCTTAGGTGACCTTTAATGTCATTTAATTACTTAATAAATTTATACAAGCATTTTATGTTGATTTGGAAATTTTAAGGTTGACTGGTAGACTTTAAGGTATGAGAAAATGAGAAAAAGGTGATTTTTGCTAATTTTTATGTATGTCAAAGCCTGCAAAAAAAATATACATAAAAGAAAACTTTAAAAGATTCCTAGAAAATTTACATAATTGCCACATATGTTAGAATGTCATAAAATGGTTAGAATCTTGATTTCTATGCTTTAGAGGGTAGTTTTCACTCACTTATATGGACTTGTGAACTAATTTTTAGAAGAAAACATTTCATAGGTGTCCCTTGGGATTATATAGGTCATATTCCATCCTATTATCATTAAAAACATTCACCCATGGATTTTTTATGTAATGAGGAAGCTTTGTGGTAGGCTATTAGGCATGAGGATCCTATGTAGGGCACTAAAGGATTCAATGTTGGGTGCAGAAGTATTAATATGCAACTGTGTGCATGAACATTAGTTGTTTCACCAAAATTATGTAAATCTCACCAAGTTGTGGGACCCTTACACTCTTTGTTATGAGTCTTTCGAGTAGGTTATATTCCTTATATTCTAAGTGCACCTAGTTTAAGATTGGTGTGCAGAACTAAAGAGCAGAAAGATAACCTACCACTAGTCCAAACCTAATGATCTATTAAGGAAAAGGAGGGAGAAGGTAAAGGAGTGCATAAACAAAATGACAATGTACCTAAAATAGAGCAAGCAATCCTACTTCCATAAACATAATGAAAGGACTTGAGAATAAGATAATATCACATAGTTTTTACCAAGTTACTCTACATACATGAGTACTTTACATAGAGGTGTGGGAACACAACACCATGATGAGAGGGAGGATGAATAGTCCATAGACAATGCCAACATACACCTGATTGTGTATATAATATGAACACCAAGTGAGTTTTGAGTTCAATGAGGAGGTGAAAGAAATGAATGATTAAAGAGAGTGGTGAACATTACCCATAGATAGAAATCAAAAAACATAAAGAGTATATAGATCACCAGAATAATGAAAAGAGGTGAACTTAATTCTTATTAACATAAAAATATTTAGCCAATACAAGTGCTCACAGAGGGTAAATTTTTCATGTGTGAGGATACAAAAATGTGTCAACCACTTTACAATTAAAAGCTAGGCTTATATAGAGAGAAATCTTATTTTATAATAAATACACCACTTGGATGACAAATGAAAATTTTAATTCCTTTATTGTACTATGACCATGATTCTATTAGATGATTGGATATGGTTGGTGGTAAGATCACCTCTAGGTACACATGTATTTGGGAATGGAATATTTTCCTATTAGCGTTAGAGGATAGTGTGTACTAAAGCTCCAAGTTTGAATAGACACTTTTGTATTAAATGTTATGATAGTGCCTCAAACTTTTCTCAACCATCTCCAATATCCCTTTATGTCTGGAAACTACTTGACTTGTGATTTTTTGGGTTCTTAAAAGATCTCATTTATATTTTTGGGATAATAAGATCATATATGTGACATGTGAAAGGTTGGTGCTTTCCCTAGGAAGGCTATGAAGATCCTTGTATTGAGTGGGCATGAGGCCATCCCATGGCACTTGTAGAAGAAGGTTGCACATTTTTTAATAAAGAGGCATAGAATTAGAACCATACATGTGGTTATGAAACTATATTATATGGGTATAATAAATATCTTGAGGTAGAGCATGCACAAAGATGGAGGTTCTGGGTATGCTATAGTATTCTATAATCACTTATTGTGCCATGTTCTTTATTTAACCATTTTTAAATGTAGGTACATGCATCCTTAAACTCATCAACCTCCTATCTTGTGTGTTAACCTATGCACCCAACATTCTTGGGCACCCAAAATCCTTGTGCATGAACACACATTAGGATCCTTTAGTAAGAATGAACCATATCCTTACTTATTTATAGACTTGCACCTCTATCTTGGACTCAAGTGTAGATAGGAGAATGTTTGAACATTTTATACTTGAAGTTCTGACTCCTCAAGTGCATTGATCTTTTATAGGGCTTCAAGAGGTCTTTCACTCACTCAAGGGTGAATTAAAAATTCAACACTTCTAGTGACCTTTGTGGGTTGCTTGCCTACTAAATGAGAACCCAGTAGCCTTTGAGTAATCCATTAGGCATAGAGTCTTTGGGACTACTAAATTCTTCTCTTATGGATGAACTATCTGTGTATTTTATCCTTTTAGTGAGCTAAGGTTCACCCTAAGAAATAGAAAATTATGTTAAGGAACTTAGAGGAAATAAACTAAGCTAAGAAATATTATGCATAAATGCTTGGAGGAATCAAAACTAATCTAAAACAAGGGTGCACAAGGCACTCCTTTAGGGAAATAAAATCAACTACTCTACTTATTTATAATTGGATTCAAATAACTAATGTAGATAATGCTTGAGATGAATCCAATAGATTGGGATAGGTAACTCTTCTCCATTCATTTTAGAAAAATAGAAGGTGTTAGATGGCTTACAATTGGTGATGGTGTATGGACCACTCCATATTATGTTAAACTTAGTATGTCTTCTACCTTTTGCTCTATCTGCATCCCACTTAAGCACTAGGTCTTCTTCCTTGAATTTCCTCCCACTAACCCTTTTGTTGATGACCCTCTTGGTTTTTGCTTGTTGGATCTCAATGGTGCATGTAAATTGCACTCTAGTTTCATCAAACTCTATGACATTTGTCATTACTTATTCAAGGGGATCACTCTCAAGAAGATACAACTAGTGTGTGAGTTTTAATGAAGGCAACTTGAGTGATGTTGGTAATCTAGCTTCCCTTTCATAGACTAGTAGGAAGAGCAAATTTTCCAACACTCTCTTGGGCATGATCTGATCAAACCAAAGCATGGTCTTGAGCTTAGTGTGCCAAACTTGATAGTTATCCTCTAGAATCCTCTTTATGATATGGATCAAGTTATTGTTTGTGATCTCATCTAGACCATTACCCTAAGGGTAATAGTTTGATTAGGTACACAAGTAGATTTTTTGCTTGATAGCCCATTCATTGATCCTGGTCCCAAGGAAGGATAGTGAATTGTCAGAGATCATGGTGGCCAAAACATAAAATATCTTTATAATGCTTTCATAGATGTTGAAGATGGATGTCTCATTATCCTCTTTGAGTATGACAACCTCTATCTACCTTGTGTAATAATCACTGGCTATAAGGATCCACTGATGCCATTACTTGATGGTGGGTTAATCATGTCTATGAAATCTAGGCCTACTATGCAAAGGGTTCATTATCTTGAATCGAGTGTAGTGGTAAGGTTGAAATATTTCATTCACCTATGAGGAAGGACATTCATTATAATCTCACACATATATATGAACATATTTAAATAGGGTTGGCCAATAATATATAGCCTACATGATCTTCACAGTAGTGATCTTAGGTGAGTAGTGGCCTCTTTCAAGGATGTAATGGAATTATTGAATAATTTTTCCTATTTGCTTTGCCTCAATACACCTCAAGAGAAACCCATTGAGGTCTTTTCAAAAAATCACACCATCTATAAGCATATAGGGAATGGACTACATATTAAATTCCTATGCTTGACCTTATCAAGGCCAAGAATATATATGTTATATTAAAGTAAGGAATTCATATCATACACCCAACTATTTATAGATTTATTTGTATGCTCTTATTCATGTGACATTAAGACTACTACATCATTTGGATTTGCTACTTTAGCTAACTGCTTGTAGGGTCCCTTTCCTCATACTAACTTGGTGACTTGGATGTCTATGTCATACTCCATTAATTTTGTGATCTAGCTAGTCCTTTTCTCACTAACATACTTATTGAGGAGAAACTCCTTGACACCTATGTGTTCTACCATGAGTTATATTTTATTTTTGGAGAGAATGTGCCTAAATTTCTTTAGTACTCTGACAACTATAATTTTATGATTTTCCATGAAGTTTTAATGTAACTCATAATCCTTTAATGCCTGGTTGAAGAAGGTAATTTCTTGCTCTAGATGATCTTTGTTTTGTTTCATTAGGATGGTTGAGATGCCTTTAGCTCCATGAACTGTATAAAGGATAAAATCCTTACTATAATCTAGGTTAATCAAGGTGGGAGATTGCATGATGGCATGATTGATGGCCTCAAAACTATTTTTGCATTCACATGTCTAACAAAATGTAGTATTTTTCTTCATCATTGTAATGAGGGGTTTGACTAGGATGGAAAAATTAAGCATAAACCTTCTCACAAAGTTGATTCTCCCTAGGAAACTCTAAAGACTATTCTTGTGGCTTGGAAGGGGAATAAATGAGATATCCATGACTCACTTTGGATCAATTACGAGTCCATCTTTAGAAAAAATATGCCCAAGAAGGGTTCCTTCATGAACTATGAAGATGAAATTGTTTGGGTTCAAATAAATTTCAAACTCTTAACACCTCTAAAAGACTTGTTCTAGATGGTCAAAATGATCTTCTGTGTACTTGAATAAAATAGTTATATCATCAAGGTAAACTAGGATGATATTATTGATGAGCTCTTTGAATGCCATATCCATGGCTATTTAGAATGGTGTGCCTACATTTGTTAGGCTAAAAGGCATGTACTGATATGAATAGGTTCCCCACTTAATTGTTAATGTGATTTTGTACTGGTCAAACTCTTACACTTGAATTTGGTTATAGCCAAAATAACCATCCAACAATGAAAATATCTCTATGCCTGTAAATTTTTGTAATATTTACTCCATAGGTAGAAGAGGATAGTGGTCTTTGAGGGAATCCTTATTCATGTCCCTAAAGTCTATGTAGAGATGTATCTCCCCATTATTCTTTCACATTGGTACCAAATTGGTGAGCCATAAAGAGTATTTCATTTAAAGTATTATATTGTCCTTAATGAGCTTCGAGAGCTCCTTGTACATTAATAGCTCCAACTTCATATTAATTAGTCTTTTCTTTTAGTGTACAGGTTACGTGTCAGGGTCTAGCTCAGTTGTATGCTACATAATGCCTAGATAAAAACCTCTGAGATCCTTGTAGTTCCATGTAAAGATGTCATCATATCTCCTATTAAGTTGAATGAAGCTTTGAATATCTAGCATAGAACACACCTTACCATATCTAAGAAAATTTCCTTATAAAATGTATACAAGCATAGAGATGTCTTCCTTGGATATCATGCTATGCCTCTCTCCTCTGTATTGGTCATCAGAATACAATTTACTCTCCACGATGACTAGTCCCTTTGGAAATTTGTTCCCCTTTAGTTAGATGACCTATTCTTCATATTTGACTTATAACTATGCTTGATTAATGTCAAAAAACACTAATATATCCTGAAGGAAATTGATAATTTTCTCATCATTATCAAATAATTTTTATTTCTTCATATTATTGGGGACTACTAGTTTGACCACTAGCTAGACAAGCTACTCAGACTCTTTCATTATATTACATGAAATATCATATTGAGCACCCATGATTGCAAGCCTATCCACATTGACATTCTACACTTTATGTATGAAAATGATGTTTAATGAATTGAAGCCTTAAATAATATCCCATGCCCTATGTTTATATACTTTCATCAAGCCATTCTTAGTCATGTTCTACATTCTAACTTGGTTCACAACTAGTTCACTATCACCTAGTGCTTGAAGTGCCTTAAGTCCTTTCTTCTATACAAGCTAAAGGCCTTGAATTTGTTTCTCATACTTGATATAATTTTTCATCTAAGTGAACTATTACCTAAAGTCATGGAATTATTTTTACTTTTAGGGAGAGACCAACATGGCACTAGATCCTATACCATTGTTACTTTGGGAGTAATCAAAGTACAACTACATACATCAAAGATCCTTATGAATATTCATAACCTTAGGAAACATATATTTTTCCTCCAAGATGAAATATTTATCTATTCCTATATCTATGTTATCATATGGGTCACACTCGAAGAGTTCCCATACCCATTCATCCAATAGTTCATTTGGGGTTTCCTCCAACATTGTCATGAATTCATAGAGAATTGAATCCTCTTCATGGTCAAACATCACATAATTTTACTCAACTAGGCTAGGAGTGTATGGCTCAACATGAATTTTGAAGATAGGCTTTACCCTGATGGTCACTTTTGTCTTCTATCTAGTTCTTAGAAACATATGTGACTAATCTAAAGAAAAATATCTACCCATATTTATTATGAAGTCTCTAGAGAGATAGATGGAAAAGTAAGGGGTTAGGTCAATCAATGCAATGTCTTATAAAATAGAGAGGCTTGGGCATGCATGCAAATTAGATTTAAATATTTAATTATTTCTATATCCTTGACCATTGTGCCATCAAGATGGAATACTCATTCTGAAATAGGGGCATACACAATTTTAAGCCTATATGAAATCTTCTTAGACATTATTGAGTATCTTGCACTAGAGTTGATCATGCAGTTATACACCAAATGTCAGTTGATAATTAAGGAGACATAGAATGGGGGTGACTTACTACTAAAATTACACACTTGAACTTATTCCATTGGTTTTCATAATATTGTAGAAGAGGTGAGCATTGGCTGGGTTGCTTGACACTCTTGGAATCCTTTTAGTTCATCTTGAAGAAAATTATGTTGGGATGGGATTGTAAGTGCATCATACACTATGATGTTGAGGCTGGTCTTCTTCATCTACTCTACTATGTTGAAAAGGATCAAGGATCCCTTTGATTGTAATTTAGAGGGAATGACTTATTCTAATATTGGTGTATTAATTAGAGGTGGTACCTCTTTTGGCATAACCTTTTTTTGGTGCAAGGGTTGCATGGGTACTTTATCTTGTACACCTACGTGATTAATCTAAGGAGTAGAAGGTAAAGGTGTTGTAGATTGTAAAGCTTCTTTTATAGCTCTTCTCTTGAATCTTGTGTTGAAATTAACTAGAGTGATTCTTGTATCAGGAATTTTACCTCAATTCACATAGTTGAAATTATTTTCCTACTAATTGATGAAGGTTGATCAATCCTATGGTTCGATTAGAAATTGGACATCTTCCATTCGGGGGGTTATGTTATTCACTTATTCCTATAACTAAGGCCTGCCTTGAACCATAAATGTTTGTCTCATAACTTTGTTTGTGTACATAGCTTGATCATACAGTTGGTTTAATGGAAAAAACCATTCAATATCATATGCTATATTATTCTATACTGAGAAAATATATTTAGAGGTATTAACAACATCATTTTTTAATGCATAGGGTGTTATACTATAGGTGAGTCAGTTTTGTCAATGCATGCTAACTTAGTAGGGAGCCTTTTTTGATTGGTATTATTATGTGTAAAGCTATTTGTTTTTGGGGTACCACCTTTCTATATTATGATGGAAACTAACTCATTCCTAAAACTTTACACCAATGCCTTTACTTCAGGTAACTCATTAGGAGGGGGAATGGCCAAGGTAGGTAGACTCACTATAGTAAGAATAGGGTATATCATAGGTTGTGTAGTTTCTTGATTGGGAGGAGGTTATATTAATATAGGAATTAGGGGTCTGGGCACAATCTTGCCTACTTGAATCAAAAAATTCTCTTTGTGAACAACTACCTCATAGGCATGAGGGAGGTCTACACCTCCCATAAATTGAATCATCACTACTACATCACTATTAAGAACATTTAAGAAATACATGAATGTAGATTTAGAATATGGCTTACACTTATCTATAATTCTATCTTAGACCCTTTGGAACCTAAAGGTAAAGTCAACCATAACCTCATGTGATACTTGCTTGATATATATGAGCTGCTCAATCAGGGATAAGTGATCACTCTGGTCCTTAAACTACTGGTACAAATTTTCACCAAGCTCATCCTAGTTATGAATAGAGTTTGATTGTAACATTTGGTACCATTGAAGAACTTTTCCTTTAAATTAAGAAGCTGATAGTGTGATTATGACATTGTCTTGGGTGACATGGTGTATTGCATAGATATATGCAATGTCCTAGATATGCTCTATGGGGGAAGTTAAATTTTCATTAGTGAAGTAAAGATTTTGAGGGATGATATCAGAATATCATCATATTGCACTATATTTAATGGACTACCTCTATTGAAATCCATAAATTCTTGATTTTTATGCAACATTATCAAACGAATGGGGAATAAACCTCCTTTAGGTGCAAAGGACCTTCCATATGGAAGAGTGGACTACACTCTGGGAGGAAACTAGTTTTAATTGAATATTCTAATAGGGGACGAATATTATAAAACTCTCCTTTTAGATGGAAATAGAAACTCAGTGAAATGAAAATTAATGCCTCTTGTAAATGAACTTGTTCTTCTTGGAATGTAAATAGGGGATTGGTATTTGTGAACTAGAATGTTGAGAGTCACCAAGTGCCTCTGTAGAGTGTGTACTACACTTTATAGCTAAAGGAAGCACCAATCCTTTAGCTTATTCAATTGGTCCCATTGGGCATGCTAAAAATTATTGTCATTCAAAACATGCACCCATGGATGCTCAATAGTGTAGAGAATCTTTGTGGTGGGGTTGTAAGCATGGAAATATTATGTGGGATGTGGGAGGATTCAATGTTAGGTGTGGAAGTATTATTTCATAACTATGCACACAAGCATCAATTGTTTCACTGTAATGATGGAAACATCCCTGAGGCATGGGACCCTTGCACTCCTTATAATGAGTCTTCAAAGTGGGCCCAATTCCTTCTATTCTAAGAGAACCTAGTTTAAGATTGGAATGTAGAAATAAAGAGTAGAAAGGTAACATACCACTAGTCTAACCCTAATGATCTATTGAGGAAAAATGAGGGTTAAGGTAAGGGAGTGGATAAACAAATTGGTGATACACCTAAAATAGAATGAGTGCTCTTATTTCCATAAACACAATGTAAATGATTGAAAACAAGATAATATCACACAAATTATACCAAGTTACTCTAAGTGCATGATTAATTCTCATAGAGGCATGCTAAAATAGTGCCATGATGAGAGGGATGATGAACGGTCCACAAATAGTGTCAACACAGACCTGAGTGTGCATAGAATATGACCAACAAGTGAGATCTAAGTTCAATGAGGAGGTACATGGAATGGATGATTAAGGAGAGGGGTGAACATTACCCACAAATAAAAATCAACAAAAACAAAGTGCACATAGATCACCAAAATAATAAAAACATATAAACTTAATTCTAATTAGCATATAAAGATTTAGCCACTACAAATGATCATGGAGGGCAAATTTTTATAGTGTGAGGATATTAAAATGTTTCAACCATTTTATAATGGAAAGCTAATACTTTATAGTGAGAAAGCCTATTTTATAATAAATTCACCACTTGGGTGATAGAGGAAACATTTAATTCCTTTACGGTGTCATAACCATGCTTCTATCATATGATTGGATATGGTTGGTGGTGGGCTCATCTCTAAGTACATGTGCACCGGGGAATGGAAGATTTTCCAATCAGTGTTATAGGATGGTGTGTACTCAAGCTCTAAGGTCAGATAGATTCTTTTATAGAATTTTTTTTGATAGTGCCTTGAATAACCATCTCCAATGTCCCTTTATGTCTGACAACTACTTGACACATGGTACTTCACCAAGATCTTGGGAGAGCTCCTTTGTATTTATTGGATAAGAATATCATAGACATGACATGTGAAAGGTTGGAATTTTCCTTAAGAAGGATATGGAGATCCTTATTTATATTGGGCATGAGGCCACCCTATGGTGCTTGTAGAAGAAGGTTATGTATTGCACAATAAAGAGGCATAGAAGTAGAACCCTAGCATGGTTGTGAAACTATATTAGATAAGCATAAGAAAGATCTTGAGGTAGAGTGTACACCAAGCTAGAGGTTATAGGTGTGGTAGAGTATTCTATAACCACTTCCTACACCATGTTCTTTATTTAGTCATTTCAAAACTTAGGGACATGCATCCTTGAAATTACAATTGCAAGTAGGATGGATTACAACTGGTAATGGTGTATGGACCACATAATATTGTGTCAAACTTAGTATGTAGTCCATATTTTTCTCTCTCTACATCCCACTTAAGCACTAGGTCTTCCTCTTATAAAATCTTCTCATTAGCCCTTTTACTGAAGACCCTTTTGGTTTTCACCTATTGGAGCTCTATGGTGCATGCAACTTGCACTCTAATTTCTTCAAGCTCCATGAGTTTTGACATTATTTCTTCATGGGGATCACTCTCCAGTAGCTCCAACTAGTCTATGATTTATAATGAAGGAAACTTGAGGGATGTTGGTAATCTATCTTCCCTTCCATAGACTATTAGGAAGGGAAAATTTCTAAACACCCTCTTGGACATGATCCAATCAACCCAAAGCATGGTCTTGAGCTTAGTGTGCCAAACTTGATAGTTATCCTCTAGAGTCATATTTATTATATGAATTAGGTTCTTGTTCATGGACTCATCTAGACCATTACCCTAAGGTTAATAGTTTGATTAGGCACTCAAGTGGATGTTGTGCTTCATGGTCCATTCACTAATCCTAGTGCCAAGTAAGGCTAACACATTATCAGAGATAATGGTGATTGAAACATCAAATCTCATTATAATGCCTTCATGAAAGTTGAGGATGGATGTATCATTAGCTTCTTTGAGAATTAAAACCTCTATCTACCTTGTGAAACAATCAATGGTTGTAAGGATCCACTTTTTCCCATCACTTGATGGTGATTTAATCATTCCTATGAAATCTAGGCCCCACTATACAAAGGGTTGATTAGCTTGAATTAAGTACAGTGGTAAGGCTGTAAACCTTTGTTTACTTATGAAGAAAGTATATTTATTACAAACTCACACCTATACATGTGAATCTTTGAATACGGTTGGCCAATAATAACCAACCTACATGATCTTCATGATAGTGGTCTTAGGTGAGTAGTGACCTCTTACAAGGCTATCATGGAGTTATTGAAGAATTTTGCCCATTTACTTTGCTTCAATGCACCTCGGGAGAATCCCATTGAGGTATTTTTATAAAATCACACCATATATAAGCACATAAAGAATGGACTATAGCTTTAAGTGCCTATACTTGGCCTTATCAAGGCCAAGAGGATATATGTGACAATAAAGGAATGACTTCATATCCTACACCTAGCTAGTTATTACATTTTTACACTCTTCTTCATGTGACACTAGGACTACTATGTACTATGGCTTCACTACTTAAACTAACTACTCATAGAGTCCCTTTACACCAATTAACTTGGTGACTTTTATGTCTATGTCATACTCCATTACTTTTGTGATCCAACCATCCCTTTTCTCATCGACATCCTTGTTGAAGAGAAACTCCTTGATACATGTATGTTCTACCATGAGTTATATTATATTATTGGAGAGCATGTACCTAAATTTCTTTAGCACTCTCACAACTATGAGAGTGTGATTTTTCATAAAGATATAGTGAAACTCATAATCCTTTAGTTCATAGCTAAAGAAGGCAATTGGTTTCTCTAGATGCTCTTTGTTTTATTACATCAGGATGGTTGAGATGCCTTTAGCTCCACTGAATGCATAAAGGATGAAATCCTTACTATAATTTGGGTTACTAAAGGTGGGATCATGCATGATGTCAATCTTGATGACCTCAAAACTATATTTACCTTCATGTGTCCAACTAAATGTAGCATTTTTCTTCATCATTATAGTGAGGAGTTTGACTAGGATGGTGAAACCAGGCAGAAACCTTCTCACAAAGTTGATTCTCCCTATGAAACTCTGGATACTCTTCTTATAGCTTATAAGGGGAAGATATGAGATAGCCTTGATTCAATTTGTATCAATTATGAGTCCATATTTAGAAATAGTATGACTAATAAGGGTGCCTTCATGAACTTTGAAGATGCACTTGCTTAGGTTCAGGGAAATTTTGAACTCTTGACACCTCTAAAAGACTTCTTCCAGATGGTCAAAATGATACTTTGCATGCTTGGAGAAAATAGTTATATCATCCAAGTTAACTAAGATGATCTTATTTATGAGCTCTTTGAATGACATATCTATGGATCTCTAGAAGGTTATGCCTACATTTTCTAGGTTGAAAGGCATGTTTTGATATGCATAGGTTCCCCACTTAGTGGTGAACATGGTTCTGTATAGATCACACTCTTATACTTGAATTTGGTTATAGATATAATAACCATCTAGTAATGAAAATCTCTTCATGCCTATAATTGTTTGCAAGATTTTCTCCATGGATGGAAGAGGATATTGGTCTTTGAGAGAATCCTTTTTTAGGTCCCTAAAGTCCACATAGAAATGTATCTCCCCATTCTTATTTCACACCAATACCAAATTTTCAAACCATGAATAGTGTTTTATTGGAAGTATTATATTGGCCTTAATGAGATTGGAGAACTCCTTGTGCATTAATGGCTCCAACTTCAAATTAACAGGTCTCTTCTTTTGGTGTATGAGCTACGTGGTAGGGTCTAGCTCAATTATATGTTGTATGATGCCTAGATTGAATCCTCTATGATTCATGTAGATACATTCAATATGTCATCATATCTCTTAATGAGTTGCATGAAGCTTTGAATCTCTAGTGCAGAACACACCTTACCATATTTAAGCAACTTTCCTTCTAAAATGTCTATAGGCACAAACATGTCTTCCTTGGCTATCATGTTATACCTCTCTCTTCTAAATTAGTCTTTGAAATCAAAGATACTCTCCAAGGTGACTAATCCCTTTAGTAATTTGTTCCCCTTTAGCTAGATGGCATGTTCTTCATATTGGGCTTGTAACTATGCCTAATTCATGGTGTAAAACTCTAATTTATCTTGAAAAAAATTGATGATTTTTTCATGGCTATCAAATACTTGCTAATTCTCCATGTTTTCAAGGATTTATATCCTAACCACTTGTTTCTATATATTTTTTGTTAATTACATTCAGAAGAAAGAAGAAACTAAAGGTTAAAGGTCGAGGGTTTGATGTTACCCAGATTAAGTGCGCACCGTATCCAAGCATTGTAAGAGCTCCTCTTTGGCTGTGGAGGAAACACTTGCAATAAGAAAGAAACTCAAACAAATAAAATGTTAGAGGAGGATATGGTGGACTACCAAGCTATGCTCTTGGTCCCAAAATCATAATGTTCAGTAAGGGATGACAGTCCACTATTTAAAGAAAAGAGTTTTGTATAAAAAGAAATGATAAAAAGACTAAAGAAATGGAAAGGTATAATGTTGTGTACCTATTCCCTATAGTACGTGAGTCTAAGAATGCTTTAGAAAGTTATCCAAAGGGTTTGTCTGGACTATGGGCTATTTGGATAGGATTTCTGGTTTAATGATCTAGAAGACAGTCCCCAACATCGATTATTATGCCGAGGTCAGTGGGTTAAAGGTGCAGACGTCAATTTTGTTGCTGATGTCAAAAGGGGCAGTGGGCCTTAGATGGGTTTTAGGTTGTTTTTGTGATAGTTAGAGGGGTATCTGGGAGTTAGGAGGTTTGTGCAGGGTTGTAGGAAAGTGAATAAAGTTTGAGGAAGGGTAAAGGTAGAGGATAGGTATGAAGAGAGGGTGAGAATAAGGGAAGGCTTTTTAGCCCCTCCTTGAAGAAATTAGGCCTCTCAATAGTGTTTAGAAATATCAAATTGAAACTAATTAACAGAGTATTCTAAAACTTTGAAATGGAGACCAAAATACTTAGCTCTATTAGATGAAGAATCAGAGGTGTCAGGATGCTTATTCCCATTGTGGCTGATGTTGAGGTCCTCGTACAGTGTTTTAATCCAATCTGTGGAATGACTTGTGCAGAGCTTCGATAGCCAGGAAGATGATAGGTGAGTTCTGATGCTTGAGGACTCAAAGTGTGTGCATCAATGTCCAAAGAGGTAGGGGGCAGCTCAATGTTAGAGCTTGGGTTATGTAACTGATGTCGGTTATCTTGTTGGCGTCGGCCTAGGGTTGACCGATGTTAGCGGAGAAAGAATGGGTAAAAGGGCTATTTTTAGCTCTTCACCCATTTATCCACCCACCAAGTGCCTTTGACATTAGTTAATGGTCAAAACATGAGTTTATGAGGCATGAGAGTTGGTAGGGAGTTAATAGGGAGTGAGAATAGGTCATGGGTAGTTAGGATTTGGAGGACCTAGTCTTAGGGTGACTCATAGGTTAAGAAAAGGTCTTAGGGTGAGGTGTCCAAGGTGAGGTGTCTAGGTGAGGTCATTAATTTAAAATAAGTAGTTTATTTTAAATTAATAAGGTGTGTGAGTTTTTAGAAGGGGACCAAGGGGGGGTTGACACAATGTTGGTGTCTACACCACTAGCTTGACAAGTTGTTCAAACTCTTTCATTATATTGCTCAGAATATCATATTGAGAACCCATGAATGTAATCCTATTTGCATCAAAATTTTACACTCTAGGTATGAAAATTATATTAAATGCATATAAGTCTTAAACCATAGCCCATACCCTATATTTATATGTTTTCATTAAACCATTCTTAGTCATGCTTTGTGACCTAACTTGGTTAACAACTAGCTTGCTATCACATAGTGCTTGCAGTGCCTTAACTTATTTCTTTTATGTAAGTTGAAGGCCTTGAATTAATGCCTCATAATTGAAAACATTGTTCATGAAAAATAAATATAGCTTAAAGGCATGAAAGTATTTTTCACAACACCAACTCCTATACCATCTTAATTTGGGATCCATTTATGTACAACTACCATGTACCTTAAAGATCCCTATGCATTTTCATAAGCTTAGGGAGCACATCATTTTATTTTAAGATGTAATATTTACCTAGTCCTATCTCCATGTTAATATATGGCTCACACTCAAAGATTTCATGCACCCATTAATCTAATAAATCATTTGGGGTTTCCTCCAATGGTGTCATGACTTTGTAGAGAAATGAATCCTCTTTCTAGTCGAACATCATGAAATTTTTCTCAACTAGGCTATGCGTGTATGGATTGACATGA
This sequence comes from Torreya grandis, assembly GCA_037957365.1. NCBI lineage: Eukaryota > Viridiplantae > Streptophyta > Pinopsida > Cupressales > Taxaceae > Torreya > Torreya grandis. The sequence continues at coordinate 1,806,430 of JARHVA010001866.1, read as the reverse complement.
CTTTTGAATATAGGCTCTACCCTTATTGTCACTTTTTTATTATATTTGGTTCTCATTAATATATATGACTAATCTAAAGATAAATATCTACCCATCTTTATCACAATGTCTTTAGGGAGGTAGATGGTAAAGTAAGGGGGCACGTCAATGATTGCAATGTCCTACATAAGAGAAAGGCTTGGGAATACATGAAACATTAGATTAAAATATTTGATTATTCTTATTGCCTTGACCATTGTGCCATCAAGCTAGACTACTCATTTTTAAATAGGGGCATATTTAATTCTAAGCATCTCCACAATCTTCTTCAACATTATCAAGCTACTTGCACTAGAATTGATCATGAAGTTATGCACTAGATGTTAGCCAATAATTAAAAAGACATATAATAGGGTTGGATTACTAATAACATTAAATACTTATACTTCTTCCTTTGGTTGGCATAAGCTTGTATAATTGGTGACTGTTGATTGGGGTCATTGACTATTTTGGAAGCCTTCCAATACATCTTAAAGCAAACTTTATTGGGAAGGATTATAAGTGCATCATATATTATGATGTTGAGGCTGGTATTCTTCATCTACTCCACTATGTTGAAAGGGATTAGGGATCCATTTGATTATAATTTTGAGGGAATAACTTCTTCTAATGCCAATGCACTAGTTGGAGGTAGTCCCTCTTTTAGTGCAACCTTTTCTAAGGGCAAAGGCTATGGGGGTACTTTAGATTTCACACCTACATGATTAATCTGGGGAGCCAAAGGTAATGGTGTTATAGCTGATAAAGATTCTTCTATAGATCTTATCTTGAATATTTTGTTGAAAGCAATTAGAGTGCTTCCTATATCAGTGATGCTACCTTGATTCACGTAGTTGAAACCCTCTTTCTACCAATTGATCAAGGCTTATACATCTTATGGATAGGCTATTGATTGGACCTCTCTTATTTTTGGGGTTGCTCTACTTGCTTGTTCCTATAATTGAGACATGACTTACACCATAAGTTCCTAGATCATAAATCCATTTGAACATGTAGCTTGATCATGTGATTGGTTTCATGGAAAACACCATTGGGTATCCTATGCTATATTATTTTATACTAGGATAAGAGATTTAGAGGTATTAACATCATTTTTCTATGCATAGGGTGTTCTACTATAGGTGAGCTAGTTTTTTGAATGCATGCCACCTTGGTATGAATCCTTTTTTTATTGGTATTACTGTATGTAAGGCTATTGGTTTTTAGGGTACTACACTTGTTATCTTTTGAGAGTAACTAAGTCATTATTGAAACTTTTCAATAGTGCCTTTAATTCATGAAACTCATTAGTAGGTGGAATGGCCAAGGTAGGTGGACTCAATATAGTAGGAATAGGGGCTAAATTAGGTTATGTATTTACTTGATTAGGAGGAGGTTCTATGAATATAGATGTTAGGGTTCTAATCACAATATTCCCTTATTAAATCTAACAATTATTTGTGTGTAAAATTACCTCATATGCATCATAGAGGTCTATACCTCCCATAGATTGAATCATCACTAATACATCACTATTAATATCATTTAAGAAATACAATAATGTAGTGTTAGAAGATGGCTTACACATAGTTAGAATTATATCCTTGACCCCTTAGAACTTAAAGTTAAATTCAACCATAGTCTCATGTAGTTCTTGCTTGATATCCATGAGCTGCTTAATTAGGGACAAGTGATCACTCAAATCCTTAAACTATTGGTACAACTTTTTTCCAATCTCATCCTAGTTCAAAATAGAGTTTGTTTGTAATATTTGGTACCATTAAAGAGATTTTCCCTTAAAAGAAGAATCTAACAAACTAACCATGACATTGTCTTGGTTGACATGGTGTACCATAAAAATATTCACTATCTTAGATATAATCTATGGGGGAAATTAAATTTTAACCCATGAAGTAAAGATTTTGAGGGTTGATACTAGAATATCATCATATTGTACTAGATTTAATAGACTGCATCTGTTCAAACCCACAATTCTTCATTTCTTGATAACATTATGAATAGAATGTGGAATAGGCCTCCTTTAGGTGAAAAGAACCTTCTATATAGAGGAATGGATTGGGATTTGGGAGGTGACTAGCTTGAACTACATATTCTAATAAGGGATGAATATTCTCTAACTCTCCTTCTAGATGGCACTAGAAGCTCAGTGAAATGAAAATCAATGCCTCTTGTAGATTACCTTGTTCTTCTTGGCATGTAAATAGGGGACTGGTCTTTGTGAACCAGAGATGTTGGGAGTCACCAAGTGCCTTTTTAGAGTGCCTACTATACTTGATAAATAAAAGAGGCACCAATCCTTTAGCTTATTTAATTGGTCCATTCGAGCATGTCAAAAACTATTGTCATTCAAAATGTACACCTATGGATGCTTGATGGTATAGGGAAGCTTTGTAGTGGGGTACTAGGCATGTAAATATTTTGTGGGGCATAAGAGGATTTAGAGATATGTGAGGAAATATTATCACACAACTATGTACATGAGCATCAATTCTCTTGCTACAATGATGGAAACATCCCCAAGTCATAGGATCCTTGCACTCCTTGGGATGAGTCTCTGGAGTAGGCCAAATTCCTTCTATTCTAAGCACACTTGGTTTAAGACCAGAATGTAGACCTCAAGATTATAAAGGTAACCTAACACTAGTCTAAACCTAATGATCTATTGAGAAAAAGTGAAGGAGAAGTTAAGTGAGTGCATAATAAAAGGGTGATGCACTTAAAATAGAGTGAGCACTCCTACTACCATAAATACAATGTCAATGATTTAGAATAAGAGAATATCACACAATTTCTACCAAGTTACTCTACGTGTATGAGTAATTTTCACAAAGGCATGGGAACATAGTGCCATGATGAGAGGGATGGTGAATGGTCCATAGATAGTGTCAACATACACTTGAGTGTGTACTAAATATGATCTACAAGTGAGATCCAAAGTGTAATGAGGAGGTACAAGGAATGAATGATTAAAGAGAGGGGTGAACATTACCCACAAATAGAAATCAACAAACATAAATATCACGTAGATGACTAGACTAAAAAGGTGAACTTAATTCTCATTAGCATACAAAGATTTAGCCAATACAAGTACTCATGGAGGGTAAATTTTTCTAGCATGAGACTACTAAAATGTGTCAACCATTTTACAATGTAAATCCAAGATTCTATAGAGAGCAAGCCTATTTTAAAATAAATTCACCACTTAGGTGATGGAGGAATCATTTAATTCCTTTTTGGTGCCTCAACTATGCTTCTATCAGATGACTGGGTATGGTTTGTGGTAGGATCACCTTTGGGTACATGTACATTAGGGAATGGAAGATTTTCTTGTCAATGTTAGAGGATGGTGTGTACTCAATCTCTAAGGTCAAATGGTTTCTTTTGTATTGAATGTTTTGATAGTGGCTTGTACTTCACTCAACCATCTATGACATCTATTTATGTTTGGAAACTACCTAACACATGGCACTTCATCAAGCTCTTGGGAGAGCTCCTTTGGATTTTTTGGATAATAAAAGTGTATACATGTCATGTGTAAGGCTATGGAGATCCTTGTTTTGAGTGGGTGAGAGGCCACCCTGTGGTACTTGTAGAATAAGGTTACATGTTATGCAATTAAAAGGCATAGAAGTAGAACCTTGTGCATGGTCATGAAACTATATTAGACAGGTGAAAGAAAGATCTTGAGGTAGATCATGCATAAAGATGGAGGTTATATCTATGCTATAGTATTTACTAACTGCTACCTACATGATGTTCTTTATTTAGTCATTTTAGAACTTGGGGACATGCATCCTTGAACTCGTAACTAGAAGGCATTGGATGGATTGCAACTGGTGATGGTGTATGGACCACTCCATATTGTGTTGAAATTAATATGTTTTATATATTTTTTTATATCTACATCCCACTTAAGCACTAGGTCTTCCTCCTAGAATCTCCTCCCATTGGCCATTTTGTCAAAGACCCTCATGATTTTTGCTTATTAGATCTCCATGGTGCGTGCAGCTTACACTCTAGTTTTATTGAGCTCCATGAGTTATGCCATTATTTATTAAAGGGGATGTCTCTCAAGAAAATACAACTAGTGTGTGAGTTCTATTGAAGATAACTCAAGTGATGTTGGTAATATGGCTTCCCTTCTATAGATTAGTAGGAAGGGAAATTTTCCCAACACTCTCTTGAGCATGATCCAATCAGCCCAAAGCATGGTCTTCAGCTTAGTGTGCCAAGATTTATAGTTATCCTCTGGAGTCATCTTTATGATATAGACCATGTTTTTATTCATGGACTCATCTAGACCATTACCCTAAGGGTAATAGTTTGATTAGGCACTCAAGTGGATGTTGTGCTTGATGGCCCATTCTATAATCTTGGTCCCAAGGAAGGATATCATATTGTTAGAGATAATGGTGTCTAGAATAAAAAATCTCATTATAATGTCTTCATAGAATTGAGGATGGATGTCTCATTATCCTCTTTGATTATGATAACCTCTTTCTACATTGTGAAATAATCAATGGCTATAAGGATCCACTTGTGCCCATCGCTTGATGGTGGGTTAATCATGGCTATGAAATCTAGGCACCATTATGTAAATGTTTGATTATATTGAATTAAGTGTAGTGGTAAAGCTTTAAGCCTTTATTTACTTATGAATAAGACACATTTCTTGCAATATTTCATGTATATATGTGCATCTTTGAATAGGTTAGCCAATAATAGCTAGCTCGCATGATCTTCATAGTAGTGGTCTTAGGTGATTAGTGGCCTCCTACAAGGCTATCATGGAATTATTAAAGATTTTTTCCTATTTTCTTTACTTCAATGCACCTCAAGAAAACCCCATAGAGGTTTTTTTATAAAATCACTCCATTTATAGGCACATAGGGAATGGAATATGTCTTGAACTACATGTGGTTGGCCTTGTCAAGGCTAGCAGGATATATGTTATGTTAAAGGAAGGACTTCATACCCTATACCTATCTAGTTACTACTTCATTTATGTGCTTTCCTTTATGTGACACTAGGACTACTACATCCTCTAGCTTTGTTATTTTGGATAACTACTTGTAGAGTCCCTTTCCTCACACTAACTTAGGGACTTAGATGTCTCTATCATACTCCATTACTTTTGTGATTTATCCATCCCTTTTCTCAGTGACATCCTTGTTGAGGATAAACTTGACACTTATGTGTTCTACCATGAGTTGGATTTTGTTGTTGGAGAGCATGTGCCTAAATTTCCTTAGCACTCTCACAACTATAAGTGTGTACTTTCCCATGAAGCTATAACACAACTAATAATCATTAAATTCCTAGTTAAAGAAGGTAGTTGGTTTCTATAGATGCTCTTTGTTTTGTTGTGTCAAGATTGCTAAGATGCTTTCAGCTCCACCAAATTCACAAAGGATGAAATCCTTACTATATTTTGAGTTAATCAAGGTAGGAGTTTGCACGATGGCATGATTTATGGCCTCAAAACTATCTTTAAATTCATGTGTCTAACTAAAAAAAGTGTTTTTATTAACCATTGTAGTGAGGGGTTTGAGTAGCATGGAAAAACCAAGCATAAACCTTCTCACAAAGTTGATTTTCCCCAAGAAACTTTGGAGAGCCTTCTTATGGCTTGGAAGGGGAAGAGGTGAGATAGCATTGAATCACTCTAGATCAACTACAAGTCCATATTTAGAAACAAATTTTCCCAAGAAGGGTGCCTTCATAAAATATAAAGATGTACTTACTTGGGTTTAGAGAAAATTTGAAATTTTGACACCTCTGAAAGACTTGCTCTAGATGGTCAAAATAATCCTCCGTGCACATGGAGAAAATATTTATATCATCAGGATAAACTATGATGATCTTATTGATGAGATATTTGAATGCCATATCCATGGATATTTAGAAGGATGTAACTAATTTTTTTTGCTAAAAGGCTTGCACTGATATGCATAGGTTTGCCACTTAGTGGTAAACATAGTTTTGTACTGGTCTCACTCTTGCACTTGAATTTGATTATAGCCAAAATAAACATCCAACAATGAAAATATTTTTGTGCTTATAACTATTTTCAATATTTTCTCCATGGGTGGAAGAGGATAGTGGTCTTTGATGGAATCCTTATTTAGGTCCCTAAATTCCATGTAGAGACATATCTCCCCATTCTTATTTCACACTAGTACCAAATTGGTGACCCACATAGAGAATTTGATTGGAATTATTATATTAGCCTTAATGAGCTTGGAGATCTCCTTACACATTAATGGCTCTAGCTTTAGATTAATGGGTCTCTATTTTTGGTATATGAGCTACACACTAGGGTTTAACTGAATTATATGTTGCATGATACCTAGATCGAAATCTCTAAGATACTTGTAGCTATATGTGAAGATGTCATCATATCTCCTACTGAGTTAATGAAGCTTTAAATCTCTGGCATGGAACACACCTTACTATTTTTAAGTGACTTTCCTTTTAAAATGTCTATAGGCATAGAGATGTCTTCCTTGGCTATCATGTTATGACTCTCTCCTCTGAATTGGTCATCAAAATCAAATATACTCTCTAGGGTGACTAGTCCCTTTGGCAATTTGTTCCCCTTTAGCTAGACAAATTGTTCTTCATATTGGGATTTTAGCTATGCCTAATTCATGGCATAAAACTTTGTTTGGTCTTAAAGGAAATTGATGATTTTATAATTATTCTTAAAAACTTTCTAGTTCTCTATGTTATCAAGGGCTAATGGTTTAACCACTAGCTTGACAATCTATTTGGACTCCTTCATTATATTACATGAAATATCATATTTATCACCCATGGTTACAAGCCTATCCACATCAACATTATACACTCTAGGTATATAAATGATATTGAATACATCAAGGATTTTAATCATAACCCATGCCTTAATTTTATATATTTTCATCAAATTATTCTTAGTTATGCTCTATTCCCTAACTTAGTTGACAACTAGTTCTCTATCATACAATGCTTGCAATGCCTTAACTCCTTTCTTCTGTACAAGCTGAATGCCTTGAATTAGTGCCTCATACTTGGTATAATTATTTTTGAAAGTGAACTATAGCATAAAGGCATGGAATTATTTTTCATTTTTTGGAGAGACCAACATGGCACTAGCTCCTATACCATTCTTACTTTGGGAGCCATAAAAGCACAACTACCACATACCTTCAAGATCCTTGTGCATTTTTATAAGATCAAGAAGTATAGAATTTTCCTCCAAGATGAAATATGTACTTAGTCATATCTCTATGTTATCATATGGGTCAAACTCAAAGAGTTTATGCACCCATTCATATAGTAAATCATCTAGGGTTTCCTCCAATGGTATCATGACTTCATAGAGAGAAAAATGCTCTTCCTAGTTAAACAACATGAAATTTTACTCAATTAGGATAGGAGTGTATGGCTCAACATGAATTTTAAAGATAGGCTCTACCATGATGGTCACTTTTGTCCTATATCTAGTTCTTAGCAACATATGTAACCATTTTGAAGAAAAATATCTGCCCATATTTACTGTGAAGTATTTAGAGAGGCAGATGGCAAAGTAAGGGGGTAGGTCAATGAATATAATATCTTACACAATAGAAAAGCTTATGCATGAATACATCATTAGATTTAAATATTTGATTGTTCCTACATCCTTGACCATTGTGCCATAAAGTTGGACTACTATTTTTGAAATATGGACATATGTAATTCTAAACATGTCTGTAATCTTCTTTGACATTATTGAGCTACTTGTGATAGAGTTGATAATGTAGTTATGCACTAGATGGTAGATGATGATTAAGGATAAATAGAATGGGAATGGCTTACTACTAATATTACTCACTTTTGATTCTTCCTTTGGTTGGCATAAGCTTGTAGATGTGGTGAGCATTGGTTGGGGTGATCAACACTCTTAGAAGCCATCTAATTCATCTTGAAGCAAATTATGTTAGGATATGATTGTAAGTGTGTTGTATATTATGATGTTAAGGATGGTATTAACCTACTAAAATATGTTGAAATAAATTAGGGATCTATTTTATTGTAATTTTGAGATAAAATCATCTTTTGATGCTAGCACATGAGTTGGAGGTGGTCCCTCTTTCAGTGTAACCTTTTCTAGGTGTAAGGGTTGCATGGGTACTTTATCTTGTAAACTTGCATTATTAATTTGAGGATCCAAAGGTAAAGGTTTTGTAGCTATTAAATCTTATATTTTATCTCTTATCTTGAATATTGTGTTGAAATAAAATAGAATACTTCCCATATAAGGCATGTTACCTTGATTCAAATAGTTGAAATCCTCTTCCTACTAATTGATGAAGTCTAATCCATCTTATGGATGGGTTGGTTATTATAACTCTCCCATTTTTGGGGTTACATTACTCACTTATTCCTACAAATAAGGCATGCCTTGAACCATAAATTCATAGATCATAACTCTATTTGTGGATGTAGCTTGATCATGTGGCTGGTTTCATGGAAAACACTATTTGGTATCCTATGCTATATTATTTTGTATTAGGAGAAGATATTTAGGGTTATTAACATCATTTTTATACACATAGGGTGTTATACTGTAGTTGAGATAGTTTTATGAATATTCACCACCTTAGTAAGAAGCCTTATTTGACTATTATCATTACTTGTAAGGCTATTAGATTTTGGGGTACTACACTTGTTATCTTTTTAGGGCAACTAACTCATTCCCAAAACATTGTAGTAATGCCTTTAATTTATGAAAATAATTAGGAATGGGAATGGACAAGGTAGGTGGACTCACTATAGTATGACTAAGGGCTAGCATAGGTTGTGCAGTTACCTGATTGGGAGGAGGTTCTATGAATATAGGCAGTGGGGATTTGGGCACAATTTTCCCTGCTTGAATCAAAAAAATTATCTACATGCATAGCTACCTCATAGGCATTAGGAAGGTTTTCACCTCCCATATATTGAATCATCACTATTAATAGCCTTTAATAAATAAAATAATGTAGTGTTAGAAGATAGATTACACATAGCTAGAATTCTATCTTAGACCCTTTAAAACTTGAAGTTGAAGTCAATGATAGTCTTATATGGTGCTCACTTGATAGCTATGAGATACTCAATTAGGGATAATTAATAACTATATTGCTTAAACTACTAGTAAAAATTTTCTCCAAGTTCATCCTAGTTGTGAATAGATTTTGGTTGCAAGCTTCAATACCATTAAATAAATTTCCCCTTAAAATAAGTTAGCAGCCTGACCGTGATGTTTTCTTGGGTGACATGGTGTACCATGTAGATATTCACAATGTCTTGGATATTCTCTATGGGTGAAGTTAAATTTTTATTGATGAATTAAATATTTTGAGGTATGATACTAAAATATCATCATATTGCACTAGATTTAATGGACTACCTCCATTGAAAGCCATAAATGCCTGATTTCTTGGAAACATGATGAAAGAAATAGGAAATAGGCCTCCTTTGGTGTAAATGACCTATATGAAGGAGTGGAATATGCTTTAGGAGGTGACTAGCTTACACCATATCTTCTAAAAGGGGATGAAGATGGTGTAACTCTCTTTCTAGATGGTTCTAGAAGCTCAGTGAAATAAAAATCAATGCCTCTTCTAGATGACCGTGTTCTTCTTAGAAAGTAAATAGGGGACTAGTCTGTATAAACCAGAGATATTGGGAATCACCAAGTTTATTTATAGAGTGTCTTCTATGTTTGATAGCTAAAGGAAGCACCAACCATTTATCTTCTTCAATTTCTCCCATCAAGCATGCTAAAAAATATTATCACTTAAAACATGCACCCATGGATGCTCGATGGTGTAGGGAATATTTGTAGTGGGGTGCTAGGCACATGAAATATACACATGGCATGGGAGGATTCGATGCTAGGTGTGGAAGTATTATCACATAGCTATACACATGAGCATTGGTTGTATCACTATAATTATGTAAACATCCCAAGGTATGGGACCCTTGCACTCTTTGGGATGAGTCTCTAGAGTAGGCCAAATTCCTTCAATTATAAGTGTAAATATTTTAAGACTAGTATTCAGACCTAAAGAGTAGAAAGGTAACCTATTGTTATTCTAAACCTAATGATATATTGAATAAAAAGGAGGGATAAGGTAAGGGAATGCATAAACAAAAGGGCAATACACCTAATAGAGTGAGTGTTCCTAATACCATAAACATAATGCAAGTGCTTAAGAACAAGAAAATATCACATAGTTTCTACCAAGTTACTCTACATTCATGATTACTTCCTATAAAGGCATGAGAACATTGCACCATGATGAAAGGGATGATAAACGGTCCATAGATAGTGTCATCATAGACCTGAGTGTGCATAGAATACAACCAAAAAGTGAGCTCCAAGTTAAATGAAGAGGTACATAGAATGAATGATTAAAGAGAGGGGTGAACATTACCCACAAATATAAATAAACAAATACAAAGAGCACACAGATCACCAGAATAATTAAAAAAGGTGAACATAACTCTCATTAGCATACAAAGATTTAGCCAATATAACTGATCATAGAGGGAAAAATTTTGTAGCATGAGGCTACTAAAATGTTTTGACCATATTACAATGGAATTAAAAACTTTTATAGAGTTTAATCCTATTTTACAACAATTTTACCACTTGGGTGATAGAAGAAACATTTAATTCCTTTGCAGTGTCATGACCATGTTTCTATTAGATGATTGGATACAGTTGATGGAAAAATCACCTCTAGGTGCACATGCATTAGATAATGGAATATTTTAATATCAGTATCATAGGATGTCATGTAATCAAGATCTAAGGTCAAATATCTTATTTTTCATTAAATATTCTAATAGTGCCTCAAATTTCACTCAACCATCTCCAATATCCCTTTATGTCTAGTAACTACCTAATATGTGGCACTTCACCAAGATTTTAAGAGAGCTCATTTATATTTGTATAATAATAATAATAATAATAATAATAATAATAATATCATAGTCATGACATGTGGAAGGATAATGATCTCCCTAGGAAGGATATAAATATCCCTGTTTTGAGTGGGCATGAGGCCACCCCATGGTGCTTATAGAAGAAGGTTGCACATTGCACAATAAAGAGGCACAAAAATAGAACCATGGGCATAATAATGAAACTATATTTGATGGGTGAAATAAATATATTGAGGTATATCATGCACCAATATTCAGGTTTTGGTTGTGCTAGAGTTTTTTGTAACCACTTCCTATGCCATGTTCTTTATTTAGTCATTTCAAAACCCAGGGACATGCATCCTTAAAGATAGTAGTTTTCTATAGTGTTTATATGTTTTAAAAAATTTAGTTAAAATTTTATCCATATTTTACTTGAACTCTAGGCCCTCTAATAACTTTAGTATTATCTGTACTACTCTCTAATTACCATTGTGTTCCTAGCTTGAAGACTATGCATGCCCCTATGGAGTTGTCTATGTAATACTACTTAAAAGGTCTTGTTTATACCTATTTAAATTCATGGTGAAAGTGTTTTGGAAATAATTATATGTGTATTAATACTCATATGCACTCACTAAAATTTTTAGAAATATATAACATCATCAAGAGACTTTCACTATCAACACATAGAATTTACATAAGATGACAATAAATATAGTCTATACATACTAGATAGCTATGTTGAAGATGATGAAATTATTAGTAATAGGTTATGTAATAAATTTAAAGATTGAAAAATAAATTAAATAAGGAAGATAGTTCCAAAGTTTTGAAATTCTATAAGTTATTTCTCACAACCTCTATAAGTAAATAGAGACCTACATGCCTAGGGCTTGTAGGTAGTTATTTTAGACTCAAAGTAACTGAAAAAACAAATAAAAATAAAGTTATAAACATGAATATATCATGGGAGAGTTAACAAAATATTGTGGTATCTAGACCACTATGAATTCAAGAGGTGGTCAAAGCAATGAGCTAATAAGCCTAAGACATACACAAGGTTGTGTACATATATGAGAAAGCAAGAAGTTGAAAATATCATGAAGTGGTTAGTAGTTTTTGTGGGATAGTGGTAATGATAATCCAATAATACTTTAAACCTTCAAATCCATGGTATAATATAATATCAACCTTCAATCCTAATGATCAGACTCTTCTCTTAATGGCCACTTACAACCATGCCTAGATAGTCAAGGAAGAATGTGTGTTTGTGGATTTATGGATTTTTTGGGATGTTGAGAAGATAAAAAAGGGTGTCTATGTATTTAAAAAATATATAAAAGGAAATTTAATTTTAAAATATAGTGATCAAATTCATAAAACATAAAGTACATTCAAACACTTAGATAAATACACCTACATCTAATGCAAGTTGGTTCTAATCCTAAAGAGAAGGGTAGAGTTTTTGAAAATCATGAGTTTAAACTCATAAGAAAAAATAGGTAAGTAATAAATATAGTTTAATCAATTAATAATTAAAAAGTTATAGATAAATAGGATAAGATAGAACCCAATCAAACCCTATATATGTAGTTATTGATATCTATATGCTTGCTCAGCTCATAAGTGGTGAGATGCATACATAGTCATGAAGGAGAGTCACTAGAATATAATGAGCTCAAGGTGTTTGTGTTAATTTTAATTTATAAGACATAAATAAATAATATGGGAGTGATTAATACCAACCATATTTTAGACCCTTGCATACTCAGCTAGACAAGGCAATAAGCCTGCCTGGCTAACTAAGAGTGAAAGGGTTACATGTTTTTAAGATATGTCATGAAATTTTTATAAATTAAAGAATCCAATTAAATTATTATGAACTATTAAATATTATTATGAGATATATATATCCTCCTAAGTTATTGAAAAGGGAAGGCATAATTAAGAGGCATATTAAGCCTATTGTGTTTAGGTTATACATACAACCTTGTATGTATCAAAGTGATGAATAGTTGGTATATTGAGAATGAGACAAGAATTTTAGGATTTTTATTAAGTTTTTAAATATTTATAAAATAATTTAATTTATTTATAACCTCTAATAGGTTTAAGGAAGGTCTCAAACATAGTCATGAGGGTTCTTACATTGTCTTGCTTAAGAACCCTAAGCATGGACTAAAGAGGGTGAAAGTGACCTAATGGAGTATAAAGGGTTGGATAATAATGAATAAAAGTCAATTATGTTTTAATTTACATTTATAAAGTGATCATATTCATAAAAAACTTCAAAATTCCACACACATAGCTCAATTCTATATCAACCTTCACAAATATAGGCTGCCAACTCGAGAAGTTATCTTTCCTTACTCAGTACAATACATAGATGTTTCATGTGACCATGGGATCCTATGGAGAGTTATATACCATAATTTACTTGAAATTTTTGTAATTTTTTTGTTGATTCATGATCCAATCTATATGAATTATCATTAAGACCATGAGGCACTCATAGGGTGACCAAATAGGTCAATTTCAACCCGATCGAAGAGAAAAGGATTTTAATGCCTCCATATGGATTGGATAAAATTAAAAAATTACTTGAATAATTTTAAAAAATCTTATGAGAAACACCACATTCCACTGGTTTATATGTGTAGGTATAGATCTATACAAAATACTCTACTTAGGATCATTTTAGACTACTTAAGAGGTTCGTACAAGGTGTCAAAATATCAAAATTGACATGGAGGACCTTCAAGATGTAATATATATAATTCAAATGTTTATTTTATTTTTTTAACTTTTTTTAATCCTATATATCTATAATTAAGTCTATATGTAAGGAGGCCTAATTAGGACCTAGTTAGGAGAGATAAGTAGTAGAAAAGTACACTATCATTCTTTATCAAAACCTAAAATTTGACATAGATATATAATAAAATACTAGGTCCTATAATATGACTTTAATTTATCATTAACACGATAATACTCTCTACACAAGGAGATTTTCATGATTTTAGGGGTACAAAAAATGAGGCCTAATTAGATATTTTAGTGTACAACAAGTTCTTGGTAATGGTTTAAGACTTAAAAATGAATTTTTTTAGGTATAATATGTTTTTAATAGTTAAAACATGAATATATAATGAGATAAATAATATTCATTCAAGTTTTGAAACTTGTATGCAAGATTGGTCTAAGGAGATGAAGAGTCTTCTAGACACCTATCAAAGAATGAATTGATGTGTCAAATAGAGAATAAAGAGATTAGTTGAGAGGTGTCAAGAGAATAAAAATTTATAACTCAAAAATATATTACCATCAATAAGGACACAATTCAGTCAAAAATCTAAAAAAAAGGGTAGTTTTGGAGAGCTAGTCAAGGTGTCAAGCAAGCATTCTAACTCCTATGCCACTTGGAGTAAGGGAGCATATTCATAGGAGATAGACATGACATTTATGACTTGTTGAGGAGGTTTAATAACTCACATATTATTTTTAACTAATGATACACTTTTCATATTTCTTTCATATGCCCTTCTCTTCTTCTCTCTCACTTGTGATATATTGAACTTGAATTGGCTAAGCTTATTTATCCTGCTTGGGTATGGTGAAGCCTTGCCCATTTGTATGACTTTGATTAATGAAATTAAACTAATTTTATATCATAATATGATTTTAATTTGTGTGTGTGTGTGTGTGTGTGTGTGTGTGTGTGTGTGTGTGTGTGTGTGTGTGTGTGTGTGTGTGTGTGTGTGTGTGTGTGTGTGTGTGTGTGTGTGTGTGTGTGTGTGTGTGTGTGTGTGTGAATTAATAGTTTATACTATTAAGTTAATTAACTTGTCTTCCTTGGCATGTTGTCCTTTCTAACACCTAAATGTAGATTGAAGTGTACAAGTGTGGTGAAAAAGTTGAGTGAGATTGTATATCCTTTAGTGTCATTTAAGACCTCTTAGTTATTATTCCTATCTTAATAAACTAGCACAACCTTCACATTGAAACACTTATGTGAGAGATTCAAATAAGGGGTAGTGTATGTAAGGTTCATTTTGTTGATCTATAAGTGCACATGTAGCTAGTTGGCAGAGATCAACTATTTGGTGCTTCACCCCATTTATTTTCATGTCATCTTTATAAATTTTATTTTTAAACTAATATATTAGTAAATCCAAATTAATACATCAAGGGGATTTATTCTTATAGCCAAAAGGTTTGACCCATCTAAATGTCACCCAAAACCTAGGGTCAATCCCATTACATAGTTCAAGTTGAGAGGGATTTAATCACCCTCTCATAGGGTGAAAATTTAAGTTATAATAGTTATAACACATTCAGTGAGACTAGATTTACATCAATTGAAGAAATTTTTGGTGTTATCTTTCAACATATCAGCCTTGGGAGGTAATAACTCAAGCATTAATGATGACTCCAAATGAATATCAACTAGTTATAAGTAATCCAAGTACCTTAAAATTAGAATATTTGGTAAGTATAATAATTTATATGATCAACATATTTATTTTTTTACCTTTATATTAGTTTTTTCAAGTTTATAGTATTCATGGCATCTCCTCAAGTGGTCCTTAAACAACTATTTGTCAAGTTCACCAATAAACCACCTATCCCTTTAATCAACCTTCTCAAACCTATGTTGTTTCTCCTTCACTCTTACTCACATTTAAGCAAGTTATACTAGACATTTTTAATTAGATGATAAATAATCATGAAGCATTATAACATGGTGTAATTTATCCTACTTATCCTATTTCAAAGGTGAAGGAGCTCTTGCAAGGTTTTTAGATAGTATCGGTAAGTGTTGAGAATTAAAATTATTAAATCAATGAGAAATTAGAGGTTAAGAAGATGATACACCTATTATAAGAGAATATATTGATATGGAAACATGTTAAATCTAATCCTAATCAGTCCTATATACATCCTCCAACCCAAATTCAATCTAATTTTTATATAAATCTTCTCCAAGTTGCAATAAAAGACCAAAATAAGCTCAATGCATCTCGTAATGAGCTTACTAGCTCTAGAATCCAAAGTTGGAAGGATTTAATTCCTTAAGAGATACCTATGACCATTCTAACTCCACCCACCCTTCCTCAATATCCCAATACTATCTCACCTTGGAGACCTTCTTCGACCATGAATCCTTATTTTGTCATGCCTATCCTAGAGAGTGAGTCTTCTCCCATACAAATTCAAAATCAAAAGAGAGAAGTATTAAAAGCTACACCAAAAGATATTATAAGTTTTAAGGAAGTTATTCATATGAAATATCAATATAAATAAGGGTAAAGAGTGTTGGAGATCAATTCAAGAGAACCTACAAACCTATCAATTCCATTTACTATTCATGTTGCAACTTTTCAAGAATTATCCAATCAGCCTAATCTTCCTAAAGTACCACGTTGTAAAGACACTTTAGTAGGATTAAAGAGAACTAATTAATTTTCCCTCACTCCCAACTTATCATTTTATGAAGAAGAATAAAATAAATTTAAGGAAGAAGATCAACATCTAATCAAGAAAGAAAACTTACCAAGAAAACATGAAGATGTGTTTATATTAGAGAGGCAAGTTGTTCCAGCTATAAGTAAACTTTAAGAATGTGTTGCAAATATTGATCCTAGTGATCATGATGGAGAGAAAATTATTTTCACTCCCCTTGGTGGAGATAATCACAATTCACATTTCAAGGATGAGCATGAACATCTACTTTTAAACTAATAGTTGGACAAGCCTATAGAGATCACAAATGACCAAGTGAATCAAATTTATTGGTATGGTTTTGAGGTGGAGGAAGAAGAGGAAAAGTAAGGTTTTATAAATAAATAAATTAATGAGGTGTTATATCCAATGGGTATATTAACTTCAATTCATCGAATAAAATAAATTTAAGGAAGAAGATCAACATCTAATCAAGAAAGAAAACTTACCAAGAAAACATGAAGATGTGTCTATATTAGAGAGGCAAGTTGTTCCAGCTATAAGTAAACTTTAAGAATGTGTTGCAAATATTGATCCTAGTGATCATGATGGAGAGAAAATTATTTTCACTCCCCTTGGTGGAGATAATCACAATTCACATTTCAAGGATGAGCATGAACATCTACTTTTAAACTAATAGTTGGATAAGCCTATAGAGATCACAAATGACCAAGTGAATCAAATTTATTGGTATGGTTTTGAGGTGGAGGAAGAAGAGGAAAAGTAAGGTTTTATAAATAAATAAATTAATGAGGTGTTATATATCCAATGGGTATATTAACTTCCATTCATCATGGAAAAAGAGGAAGATCAATTTAGCCTTGAAGAAGAGAGCTTACAAACTTGCAATGAGCCTAATCTAGCATGTAAAAGGAAAGAATAGGTTAATGCCATAAAAATGGGATAGATTCAATTGATAAGAATTATAAATTAACTCTTATCATCATACATATATTAAATAATTCATTGGAGCCAAGTGAGTCTATAAGACCAAAGTCAAGAATGATGGTACAATTGACAACCTAAAAGCTAGACTAGTTTCAAAAGGGTTTGCACAAAGATATGAAGTTGATTATGAGGAAACTTATGAGCATATGGAATGTAAAGATAATATAATTATAAATATTTATTTATATACTCATAAATGATTTAAATCCATCAAATTTATGTCAAAAGTTCATTTCTTAAATGGAGAGATTGATGAATAAGTATATGTAGGGAAGCCACAAGGTTTTAAGGTAAAGGGTAAAGAATGTTAGGTATATAAGCTAAGTAATGATATTTATGGGTTGAATAAAGATCCAATATATTGGTACTCAAGAATTTATATATGGTTATTATATCAACGATTTTTAATAAATCAAAATTAACCAACTCTTTACATACAATTATTGGGTTCTAATGTTTTATATGTTTGTCTCTATGTATATGATTTGATTCTTATAGGTAGCTCTATAGATATGTTGAATAGGTTAAAGGAAGCTATGAAATAATAATTTTATATTAATGAAATTTGAATTATGAATTAATTTCTTGGCATGTAATTTCATCAAAACAAAAAGGAAGTATTCATTTATTAATCTAAATATTCCTAAGACATGTTTCAAAAGTACAATCTTAAAGATTCTAAACCAGTGGACACACAAATTAAAACTGGAGAAAATATAATGAGATTTATGGAATTATTTTAGTTGATTAAAATAATTTTATAATCATGATAATTATTTTTATGTATCTCAGTATGATAATGCATGATATTAGTTTGGGGATTCAATAGTTTCTAGATTTATGGGCAATTTGTTAGTCAAATAATTGCAAGAAATAAAGAGAATTTTTATATATGTAATATGTACTTAAAATAATGGTATTAAATTAAAATAATAACTTTAATTATGTATAATTGGATAAATATATTCATATTTGGAAGGATCTCTTGATGATAAGAAGTCAACTTTAAGTTATTACTTCATATTGGGAAGTGGGTTGATTTCATGGTCATTAAATAAACAAGCTATAGTTACATTATCCTCTATTGAAAATAAATGTAAAAAAATTATAGAATATTATACATAATTATTATTGTTGTGAATAATATTATTTTTATTTTATATAAGCTCAATTTGATCCAACACAGGTTTTTGTGATAACAATGGGGTAATATAATTGTATAAGAATCTAGTTTTCCATGATAGAACCAAACATATTAAACTCAAAAATATTTTTTTTAAATACTTGGTAAATGATAAAATAATTAAATTTATGATTTGATGAGTGAATATCAATTTTTTAATATTTTTATCAAGGGATTTCTAGAGAATATTAATGGAATACTTAAGTAGATGATAGACAGTTGTGTTGTTTACATCAAAGCGGTGAATGTTGAGTACAATGTCAATATGGGAACTTGATTATTAATTTTTACTTTTATTTTAATATTTTATAAAATTTATTTAATTTATTTATTTCCTATATTAATTTTTTGGTAAAAATTTAATACTTTTCAGGAACTTCCTTAAAAAATAGCTAAAAGTGCTAGTTAGAATACAGTTCACAAACTGTGTATCTAATTGAGATTGAATCCTTATACATTAATTCCCAAGAGGTGGGTAATAATTTATAGATATTATATAATTTAAATTTATTTTATTTTATTTTATTTCATATTTTATAGGGATTTGAGGTTCCTAACTTGTCTAGTGTGCATGCATTGTTTACTTGCTAAGAAAGGATTCTTACATGTTGACCTTATCTTATCATTAAGTCAAACTTGTTTTATTAAGTCATATTAAAATTATATTAGAGTATTTTTTAGTTAAATTATTTTTTAAGGTCTCAATTTATCATTCACATTATGATTCTGCTTGACATAACTTATCACGGAAGTTATTTGTAATACACTTGTTTTTAACATTAATTATTAATAAAAGATTGTGGAAAGGTGTGGTGAAATATTTATTCTTGTAAAATATTTTTTCATGTGTTTATATATGATATTAGTTGCATGTATTCACAAATTAAAACTAGAAATATTTAAAATCTTAATTTGAATTTATTCAATGCTTATTTTATCATCAATCACATTTACAACACTACTATATTATTAGATAGTACCTATGGGCCAAATTGGATGACATGTATCTTCATTTTCATATTAAATAAAATATTATTTTCACTATTTCCATACATTTATTTTTTTTTAAATATTTATATGAAGAAGTGAGATTTGGTGCTTGTAGAAGAGGAGTGTACATGGGCAATACATAACTTGGAGGAATGAAGGGTGGTGACAGATTAGTACCCACATTTTTAGAAAGGATGTAAGAATAAACACCTCAAAAATGATTATTAAGGAAATGATTATATGGTGGAAGATTTGTATGTGCTATAGAGTTAGGGAATCCATGAGTAAGGGTGTCCTTAGGATACTAGTTTTAGGTGTAGTTAGTGAGAGGTGAGTTAGACATGTATTACAGTGATTTGTAAGTTGTCATTGGGATGGGAATGGAAGAGTAATGGCCAAGGTTTAAATGATTAGAATCCATCCATTTATTTAGATAACCTTATTTTTTCTCTATATCTTGAATGTGACCCACCAAGGTCAAGATGATTTCATTCAAGTATGAAGTGATATTATATCCCAAAACTTCTTTTATATAATGTTATGGAGGCAAAGATAGACAACCAATAGAGTTGGTTTTTATTATAAGACTCTGGATGATCCATTTTATTTTTATCACATGGAATGGAAATGTTTATGTTATCACTAGGGGAATGAGAATGATTTTATTTTGTTAAGCCCATCCTATGGATAACAAATCCTATCAATATATGAATTAAATTTCTTTGTATTTTTTATATTTGATATTTACAAGTTAATCTCTAGTTTAGTCACAATGTGATGGTATTATCCTCCCCCATTGGTGAAGGTCATATTATTATTGTCTTGGTGGTTAATGGTGGTTTCATAAGGATCTCATTCTTTGTGAATCACCACTTTAGACCTATATTTGAGTTTAAAGATTAAGTAACTTTAAAATGACTCTCCACATTATAGTGGAGTTTTTATTATTCCAACTTAATAAAGAGTCCTTACTATGGATTTGGTGGTTCTTCTTATATCTTTATAGGTTGACATATATAACAAATATTTATTGTCTATACATATTCAAGGGGTATATAAATTCCCATAGAATAAATGGAAGAGAAGAGAGAACATGGAGAAAAGGAAAAAAATATAAATCTGAAATAGGATATTTATTTCACATCAATTTCACCATATTTTAACACATAAAGTGACACACCAACCTTGTGCACTTAATTTCCTAATATTTGGCCAATAAAATTGATTAATATATGATGTGATAATTGTTCTCTGGGTATGGTTGATTAGGTTGAGATATTTGGAAAGGGCGATTATGATAATACCAAAATTCTCATTAGAATCACATTCCTAATTAAGAGTATAAAGTTTAGATTAAATTTAACCCAAACATCCCTCAATGTGATTGGGGATAAGGTATCCGAGTATTTGGTCTATATTAGGTATGAGGAATTGGGTGTGATTGGATTCAATAAATATAGGTAACTAATTTAATATATTTGTTTTATTATAATTAATCAATTCCATACACAAAGTGATTTAAATATGATGAGGCTAGTCCTTAGGAGGAAGACAAAGTAGAGTGGAGGTCTAGACTTGGATATCATTGTATTGACAACCTCGCATATGAATAAGTTCAATTATTGGGTATGCATCTACATGGTCTTTCTCATAAAATCCATTAATTTGGTCAATTATAATACATGGAATGGGAGTGGAACACAAAACCTATTTTCTAATCTCAACATTGATATCGATTTGAATTTTACTACCAAGGACAAGAGATTTAACTCTAGGGAAGATGTTTGTTATATGGAGTGGTCTATATATAAGTGTTATCCAAGAGGAAAGAAAATTTTTGTGGTGAATGAATGAATTTTAAGGCTTGTATTTAATATATATAAATTTATATTTATATTTTAAATGTGTGGGGTTAAGTTTTAAGATTTTACTCATCCTGAGAAGGCTTTTTTAGTGTTTCTGGGTGGTTTTAATAATACTTTGTAAAGAAAGTAAACTAAACTTTTGGATAAAATAAAGTACATGTAATTAATTAAGTAAATTAATATATTTTTTTATTTTTTATATAAATAATTAAATTTATTATTCAATTAAAATACTAGCATGCAAACAAAAAATTAGGTCTAAAACCTGGAAAGAATAGCTTATAAGTATTAATAAATTAATTTAAATATGCAAGCTATAAATCTATTTTTAAAAGTTTCAAATGATTTACTGATGAAGCTAAATTACATAAATTGAAATGGATGTATGTATAAAGTTATATTTTTTTTATTTTTCTAATATATAAAAATAGTCATTAACTATGAAGAAAAAGAAACTAGATCTAACATGTAGCTTTCAAATTGTCTAAGTTTTGGTCTGTGTGTGTGCTTGTGATTGTAAACCTAAAATAAATTGTTTTGATTGGTTGTACCTATTATTTTTATTCAATTAATCTACCCAAGTTTTATTAAAACTATGTTCTAAGAAGATTATGATATGCACCTATGAATTAAATAAAATAATACTACCCTTTTTGTGAAAAATAAAGAGATAAGGAGAGTTGTTTTTTTTTTTAATGGGGGGGGGAGTTTAAATATGAATATAATATAATAAATTAATAAACTATTATAATATAATATAATATAATAAATAAAACTAAACTAAAAACAAAACATCTAACCTTATCAATGGTGAGACTACATGAAGGTAGAGAAATTGTTGTTGTGGGTATATTATCCTCATGTAGCTAGATCCTTTTCTCAATAACAACCTTGGGAACTCTATAACAAAAGGATAGAAATATTAACAAAGGAAGACACAATATCAAAGAAAATATAAGCTAAATAATGGATGTATTTAATCATGAATACTAAATTGATGGTTGTTGTTTCATTGAATTCCCTTTTCCAAGCTTGTGTAGAGTGACAAGAGGATGATCAAAAATTGAACCAAATATTTTCCAAAAATAAAATAAAGTAGGATAGGGCTTTTTAAAACTTGAAATATCCAATTTCCAATGTAAATTTTTGGATCCTGAAACTTGCCAAAAGTGAGATACTTGTAATGGAAGAAAGAGGTTTCATATGGGAGTTTAACTGAATCTTGATTGTGAGTTAATTTTAAAAGAGATAATGATTTATTAAAAAAATAATAATGAGTGATTTGGGACATATATAGATTGAAGAAAAGAGAAAAAATGAAAAAATGCAACTTTAATCATGTACAATATGTGAAAATTAAAGTCTCAAGTGCTAATTTAAAAAATAGGAAAATGGTAATGGACCACCACAAAGAATGATGAAATTTCCTTGACTTGAAATGAAATAAATGTGTCAAACAATTTTTCATCATGATAGTTTACAAAACCACCTTAATGGGAATTCTACAAAAGTGATGGTTCCTTTAAAAAGAGTAGTGGCTATATCATAGAGAGTGGAAATTTTCTCATTAAGGCAATAGCATTAAAAATTAAGGGTTGGAAACTTACATTAATAATTGAGAACTAGCATCAACACTAGTTTATTTAATCCAACATAGGTGTCTATAATTTACAAACACTAAAATTTGAAAATATTTAGATATGTACATGTTGGCCTATTTGTTTCCTTTAACCCTTTTATGAGAAACATTTCATAATGTGTGTTATAAACACAAGTTAAATCCCATTCATTATTCATCTATAAATAACCTCTCAAGATTAAACTACATTACTAAAAGTAAATTAAATAACTAAGATATTATATCCTATTCTTTCCTATTTCCAAATTAGACATAGGAGCAATCATATTACATGTCTAAAACATAAAAATAATAGCTCATGAGCAACATTTTACTAGTTACAAGATATATCACTACATGCATTTGCATATATAATATTACACAATTATTCTCATACAAGCCCACATAATGAGGATAACTACATTGGTCTAAGGCCCTCACTGACAAAGGGGTTTTGGAGGTCACCTTAACTTTAATTGATCCCACTAACCCCTATTTTTATAAGCTGGCATGTCTTAATTGTAAGATTTAGGGTTTTTATCAGAAGAATGATATCATGATTTTGTATACATGATATGAATAGAGAATATAAAATTTGATATTATACCCTAATAGGCAAAAGTGGATGTTCTAAGAAAGAGTCAATATTTCCAAACACTAGTAGTAGAATCAAGACAATAGCATCAATGTTAGTGTCCATAAGGTGATGCAAGTGTATAGGCTAATACAAATCAAATATTAATCTGAAAAGATCCAAATATTTAAATAATCTAATTCTACACCTAAATTACTCAGATATGTCTGCACATCATTATATAATCTAAGTAAAATTTATCCTTAGTATTTCTATTATCAGAATATTGAATGTTTTAGTTTCCATATTTGGCATATGATTATATTGAATGTATCTAAATATCAATAGAATATAAATTCATTTAATTGGCCTAACTTTTATGGTATCTTACTCCTGGATTGTCTAGGCTACTCTCTTTCATTTTAATCCTTAATTCCAAAAAGGATTAAACACTTAATGAACCTAACCTTAGAGTATTCTCATGTAAACCCTAGCTTGCCTTAGGGTTTTCAACGTTCTAAGGTTTTTATTTATATTTAATCATATTTTTTATATCATTTGTATGCAACCTAGGTGTATTCCTATAATATATGGGTTTCTTATTGAACATTTTAAACATCCCCTTTAACCACCTAGAATGTCTTAACCTAATACCATGTCAATTTATGTTAATAATGAGAATGCCAATGATGATAATGAGAAAAACACTACAAAAAATATTATAGATGATGGATATGATCATGAGGATAATGAAAAACATGAAAATAATGAACATGAACAAGTAGATAAATAATAAGTTAAGTCTATTGCATTATTTTGAGAATGCATTCATGAGAATATTAAATATCTCCATAAGATCCTTAATACTATATTGTAAACTAAAAAATCAAAAGGTGTTAGTGAAAATTAATCTCTCTTGATATAAATATTTAAGCTACTAGATATGCCTCTCACATATCAATTCCAATCTCCCTCTCATCAAGTGAAAGTTTTTATACTATATTTAGTGGGGGAATAGGATATGTTTTCAATCCATTATTCCCTAAAGATTAAATAACTATTGTTCAATACTCCATGGAGAAAATTAATACTTCAACTCAATCACCAATTTCAATGCGTAGATCAATGAAAGTGGTGTTTTCATCCCCTTTGGCGACTCCTCAAATCTCAAAATTAAGCCCCTATGGGTCTACTATGAAAACTCTTTTCCAAGTTATTCACAGTTTGGAAGCTAAGGTTACCAACATTGAAAAAAATGATTTGAAATCAACTCATATTATTGATTCACATGATTTATTACATAATCCTATTTCATTTGAGATATCTTTGAACCTTTTTCCAATTTGTTTTTTTGTACCCAAGTTCACACTTTATAATTTCAAGGTTGATCCTAAGTAGCATCTTTAGTCTTTTTATACAATATGCCTTGACTATGCTTCCAATGACAAACATTTAACCAAATTATTTTCAATTAGCCTAAAATACTATGATTTGAGATGGTTTTATGATCTACCAATGTAATCAGTAAAAGTATTCAAGCCTCTATTAGATCAATTTCTATCATAGTTTTTAGTTAATATTATTGAAAATATGTTATATGCACAAACTTACAAGATCAAATAAGGAACAAATGATCCTATTAATGAATATGTCTTGAGGTATAATAAAATGTTATCCAATATGACAAATCCAATTGTAGTTAAATATCTTCAAGATATATTTAGTCAATATTGAATTATTTCCTTAAATGAGTATTATTTTCAGTAAGTTCAAAATTTTTTAATTACTTATGTCATATTATTTGAGACATAGAGAAATGAAACTTATTTCATTGAACAAGCTTACGTATATATCAAACACACCAACTACATCCACTACCAAGTTTCATATCAAACCAAGCTATAAGTTAAAACCTACTGAAGGTAAAAATGAAGTGATTAAAATAGTTAATACAATGTCCCATTGAACTAATAATATCATCTTATCCAATTAAAATAAGATAAATTTTACATGATCACCTCATTCTCCAATTTTGATCCTTCTAAAGCTAGTGGTGTCATCTCATAAATATCCCTTCTCCTAAGGTGGTTGATAAAAGCTAACATCTACCAAAAGGATATGATGAAAAAACTTATTGTGACTACCACCAATGTGTTGGTCATTCTAAAAAATTATATGTTTTAAAATAAATCACAAGATACAAGACCTTATTTATAGAGACCAACTCACCGTTGAGGATTTTGAAAAGGATTCAGGATCACAACCTAATGATCATAAAAATAAAAATATGTTAAATGATCCATTACAATATCATTCAAAGGAAACACCAAAAGTGAAAATGGAATATCATTCACATACTCCTCCATCACATTATGATCACCCATTATATGATATCATTGGTGCATTTACATGTGAGATACCTCCTATAGATTAAAATCCTTGAATTTTATTTGATGATAGAAATATTGTGGATGATGACTTAGATATTCATTCCTTATTTATCAAAGAACATATTAATCATCATCCTATACATAGTGTTAATGTTTTTAGTGATAATGTATGTACCATGACATTTATCATACATTAGAAATACACATTGTATGTTTTATTTCCTTCAACCAAGATGGTCAAATCATTCATTAGGATGACACAAAATGTTTTTAGTGATATTGATTGACCTCTACAATTTTTTCCAACATATGTGACTACAACATTTTTACTTATACCACATATGGTAGTATTTGATATGTTATTTGGACAACCTTGGATTCATAAGCTCCATGCAATACCTTCCACAGTGCATGTTTTTCTTAAATATATTCATGCCAAAAGGGTAATTATAGTTTCAAGAATTCAATATGAATATCCATTGAAATAGGAAAACATTGTTCCAAAAAAGCTTATTATACAACCTATTAAGGCTAATCATAATTGAAATGTTTAGAAAAACGCAATCCCCTTTCTTAGGAAACCAATACTTGAGAGGCTATTGCATTAGAGATATATAGTGGGTTCTACAAGGTCCTCATTTATACCTCCATGGACTAGCTATTTATTGACAACATAACACCATGTTTCAAAGAGGGTAAAAATACCCAAAATTACACCAAAGAAATCACAAATCACTAAACAATGGGTTCCATAAACCACTGCGACTTCTAATATTATATCATGACCATATAGTCCTATGAAACATACACAAAGTATTATAGATTTTCCAAATCTAGATTTTTCCTTGGAATCATGACCAATTTACTATATCAAATTATACTTATCTATCACCCTGTGAGTAACCTTTATATGGGATCATAGACTAGCACTCTCTTTCCAAACATATAATAATAATAATAATAATAATAATAATAATAATAATAATAATAATAATAATAATAATAATAATAATAATAATAATAATAATAATAAATCAAAAATATTTAGCATTTCACATATTTACTAGCTTTTGCATATGTTTACTATTTTATGTTAGTATATAACATATCATTTTTATACATACATATGTTTCACACATACTTGAGTGTGATACAAGCATGCACTAGATCCATGATACATGTTCATATAGAGGTTGGAATTTTTATCTTCCTATTTGACACACTACATTGGGGGCATATTAATTC
Organism: Torreya grandis; assembly: GCA_037957365.1. NCBI lineage: Eukaryota > Viridiplantae > Streptophyta > Pinopsida > Cupressales > Taxaceae > Torreya > Torreya grandis. The sequence goes on along the minus strand of JARHVA010001866.1, from coordinate 1,779,132 downwards.
TGTTTGATCATGACTGACATAGGTTTTTTTTTTTATTATCATTTTACATTATCACATTGAGCTTATATACTAACATTTACACATGCCTATACTCATGCTACTATCTTACATAGTGTACTTGATATGTTATTCTACTAAAAATTTTATATCATATGTATATAGGGAATAGTATGACATGCTTATGTTATTTTCTTATATTTCACTTACTTCATCTCTTCATATGGCTTAATTGATTATACTTGTTTGCTTCATTGTCTTGATTTCATAATATTGGAACATTTTCCTTACTTGTTGGCCATAGTGCATTGAGTTTATATTATTTATTTGGTGTGTGTACATTTGAATATGTCATCCATATTAGTAATTTGACCTATCAAGGTTAAATTACTACCCCTATCATTTGAAACTTTCCTAAATCCGAATATTATCCCTTTACAGCCGGTCAAATTATGGAATTATAGCCTGAAAACACAAAATTTGAGCATAAAACATCAAAAATGTATTTTAAATGTGTAATTTTCATTTCAAAAGAGCATTGTCAAGTTCAAATATGCAGACAATCCATGCACAAGGGTTAATTTTGAGATAAAATTGAGCTTTCTAGGAGCTAAATGTGGTTTAAAGAATTAAAATTTTGTACACAAGGTCATCATGAATTGAGGAAACTTCTTACTAAGTTTTACATTCATTAGATGAGTGGCGATAATCATTGTTTTGTAACAGTCCTTAGCATGTCTGTTTGAGATCACCATTGAAGTAAGCAGTGCTTTGGAGTGCCACAAAGTTTTATAATCCTAGGTAAAATTTTAAAAATTATAGGATAATTTTTTTACAACATAATAACACCTTTAAATAGTTTTAAAACTCTAAATTTTAAACAAACCATGCTTATACAGGCTTTTGCAAGCAAATAGGCATATAGGCTAAAAAGGGGTTTTTTGAATTTTCAAGTAAAATATGATTTAAAAGTGTTTTTATAGCATGTTAAATACCCCATTATGATTTTTTAAATAATTGGGAATTAGGTGAAGATTTATTTTCATTTTGGTGAATTTTTCATTTTTTATAGTTTAAACACCCTTCCAAACCTCCTATTTAGATGCTCATATATTTCACCACATATGTATTTTGTATTAATGATATTATTATGTTTTTATTACCTATATTTAATTATAATTCATGAAAAATTTATATCATTTGAGTTTTTTTCTTTATAAAAAATCATTAGGAGTGTAGATAGCCCAAAATACAATCAAAACCCCACAGATAGATTTCCTCACATGTTAACTTTTCATATATTTTGCATGGGAACCCAATATTTTCAAGGATATTATGGGGGTAAGTTTTTTATGAATAAATTTAAATATTTTGGTATTTTTAGGTTTGTACTTCCTGAACCATCATTTTGAAGATTTAGCTTCAAAACCCTCCTAAACCCTCAAAAAACTAATTTTTCAAAAATTTGATTTTATTTCCATAAAATAATCTTGGATAAAATTTGAAAATTGTTAAATTTCAATTAAAATAATAAATTATTCTATAAATATCAATTTTATGCATGGATATATATAAATGAGGGCATAAATCATGTTTTTGTAGGAAAAAGCATGTAAAATGAAGTACAAGATAGTTCAATGAAATATAATCAATGGAGATAAAATAACAAGACTTTTTATTCATATTATTAATTTTTTAATAAATAATCCTAGAAGTGTCCCAACCAGCTTGATCAAAATGGCCAGTATGTAGGAAAATGGAGCAAAATAAGCCTAGTCAACCTTGTTGACTGAATGGTGAGTGTTTTCTCATCAAAATCACATATATTGTGATTATAAAATTTATAATAAGTATATTTAAATATTTTTTAAGTTTTCATGGCATATTTTTTTAGGTTTAATGGATTCCAAATGCAAGAAGATAGGCTATTAGGCTTAATTGGCCTAATAGGCCTAATTGGTCAATCAAGCAAGTAAAGAATGGCATTAAAAATATATCAAATGAATTAATTTTGGATTTACCAAGTGAAAAATATATATTTTAATTGAATATATCATTATAAATTCAATCCAAAATTTCCAATTCATGCAATTTGAGTTCAAGTGGAGGTTGACTAGTCTTTAAGTCCACATCTCTTTGGTTGACTAGTTTGACTAGTTTCATGCATCTCCCATGCTTTTCATGAAAGATAAAGATATTAAATAACTTAAAATAACTTTAAATATGGATTTATACTCTAAATTACGGCACTATTTTCATTCAAGGAAGGTTAGGAAGTCAACATGGGCCCACCACTTCTCAATTCAACGCCAAAGTAAAGGTTATGCAAATTTTTGGAGACTTGAAGACTTTGTTTAATTTTATATAATGAATTTATTATTGAGGAATGGAGTTTATTATCATGCATGATGATTCTGATAAGTTTACATGGGCCCACCATGTCGAATTCTATGCCAAAATTTGAAGATTATGGAAATTTTCATAAAGTTTGGGGATTTTGTTAATTATTTTAGCATTGTAAAAGGATTAGGTCTTGAGTTAACTAACCAAGAATAATCCTTATCTAAAATCAACACCAATTCAGATTTAGGTTATTTTTAAACATATATATTGGCTTTTTCAATCCATTTTTAATTAATTTTAAATGCAAATAATAAATTGTAATTGACACCATTTTCTATCAAATAAAGAAGATACTTTGCATATGATTTTGAATAGGTTTAGAGTGTAATTGACTATGTACCAGCATAAAAGTGGAATATACTTTCCATTTTTAAATTTCCTTTCCATGCCTACTGTGAAAATCTCATCCTCTATGGGTCATTAGAAGAGCTAGGATAGAAATTTACTTTACAAATTTCTTTTAGGCCTTCTTTCATAACACTAATGTTAAGGTTTAAATGCAAAGTTTTATTTCAGATTTATATGTGTGTCTTATCTAGTTTAATAAATATTTTATATAATACTAATAATTTAGGTGCATCACCCCATTAAATAGGATTTCCCATTTCAGTTTACTTCTCTCTTTTAATCCCAAAAATTAAAAAAGTAAATTAGATTTAGAGATAAATTTTAAGGGAAATAGCCCTCTCTAGAGGTTCTTCTTAGTATAGAGTCACCCACACTATAATAATATCTAGTTGTATTATATAGAGAGAAGGTGTTCCTTGTACATCTCCAAGCATGGTGATCTCTAGAGTGATAACAATCCCATTGAGTATGTGGCATTTAAACGTACCCATTATTTGTGATATCCGTAGAGCCCTCTTTGTGTGGCATTGATTGCTCCATTTTGCATGCTTGATTGTTTGATGATCTTGTTATTTTTAGATGTTTCCATGATCCATATCATACATCTTATGGATTTTTATGTTTGGATATTTTGAGCATCATTTATACATCTAATTAAATATGATACCATTATATGTGTCTTACTACATGATCGACAAAACTACAACATATTGTCTTATCCTTTTGAAATAAGGTAATTATTAATTTTCATTCCCCTCACCTCAAAATGTGAGGCATATCAGTGGGGGAATGTCATATATACATGATTCCACTTACATATAGTTCATAAAAAAATCCATAATTTGATACAATTTACATGATTTAAATATACACTTGGGACAAAATATTATACATTTAGTAAAAGTTTGGGATTTTTTTTTTAAATTTGTGATACATAATATACAAAATTTATAGATAAGAGGTTACATTTGATACTTTATCTTGAGACACTTTAGAGGCATATATGCCATGAAAATGAATCAAATAATAGATATATTATTCATGTATTGGACTTACTAAGATGCATTGTTTGATATTTATCGAATGTAACAATTGGATACTTTGATTAGTGTGATGAGTTTAATTATATTGATGGAATTGACACTACTTATATTTATGGTGGGTTCATATGTTTACACCATTTGAATTTAGTGAGATTGGATAAATTATGTTTACACTTGAGTTATAAAATTGATATTTAATTCTCTTGATGGACTTACCACATTACCCTCATAATAGATTGGAGCATGATTACCCTCCAATTACATTATTCACATATCCAATATTCATCTTTGAATATCTCTCAAATTCTTTAGATAGGAAGCATCTTTACCAAATAAAACTATAAAAGGACAACATGGTTGCATAAAAACATAGGTGTAATCCTTGCTTTCTCTCTTTTATTACATGCAATTTAAATTATTAATTTTCATATTATATTCATTAATTACACCTGTAACATGCTCTTGGTTTTAATTAATACAGATATAATAAATTCAAATAGGGCTCAAGACAAAACAAGGTGTATTTTACACAACATAGTACACATTTAATTCCTTTAATCTAGTAATTTCATCCTTATACATTACTAGATTAAAGAGCGGGGTAAATAGATATTCAAATCTATATTTATATGTTAAATTAGTCATGTACACTTGTAAAATATAATTAATGGATCTAACCTTTAATTCTTAACTTACCTTATAGTCAAAAGGATTGTGTTATCCATTTCACTATGTTTAAATGCTTATATGATAATCTAACCTTGATATTTTGATTACCCATATTAATTATATCCCATAGTATGCTTACAACCTAATATGTATCCTTCAATACTATTAATATAACTTCAACAAATTTATATCTATATAGACACTTATAGTAAGACTTGGACACTAATGTTGACACTAGTTTCCCTACTCCAATGCAGGGGTTCCTAACTTACAAACACTCAAATTTGCAAATATTTATATCTATAAGTAATATTTTTTTTCCTTTAACCATTTTATGAGAAAGATTTGAAAATGTGTGGTATAAATACATGCTAAATCTTTCTCATTATTCATCTAGAAAGTATCTCTCAATCTTACACTACACTACTGAAAATTAATTGTACAACTAAGATATTCTACCCTATTCTTTCCTATTTCCAAATCAGTCATAGGAGTAGTCTTATTACAAGTTTGAAGCATAAAAAATAACAATCAATGAGAATTATTTTCAAATATAAAATATATATCACTACATACACTTGCATATATTACATTGCACAATTATTCACACACAAGCCCACATAAAGGGGAGAACTACAATAGTCTAAGAACCTATTAAAAGTAAATGGATATGAAATCACTACTAGTTGATATAGGGGAAATTTAATGATCTCAACTTTAATTTATCCCACTACCCTCATGTTTTCAATGTGTCAAACCTTAATTGGAGGATTTGGGGTTTTAATCAAAAGAATGATATTGATAACCTGTGTCTATAGACCAAATAGAGATTTTAAAGGTGAAATTAAAATCTAATAGGTTTAGTTGGAAGTTATAGGAAAGGGTCAATGTTTTGTATTATACATTAGTGGTAAAATTAGGACATTGACATTGATGCTAGTGTCCACAAGGTGATGTAAGTTTCCAAGATAACAAAAATTAAATATTTAGAATATAATAATGGGGTTTGGATCTTCAGATAGTCCACCTCTTCACTTACACTACTCAAATATACATGAAAATCTTGTATAAACTAATTACAATTTCTTATTTATATTGTTCTTATCAAAATATTTAATGTTTTACTATCCATATTTGGTATATGTTTATATTTAGTATATCTCATAATATCAGTAAAATATAAATTAGTTTAATTGGTATAATTTTTAGAGTATCTTACTCCTTAGTTGTTTAAGTTATTATTTCATGTTAATCCTTATTTCCATAAAGGGTTAAACTCAAAACCAACCTTACACAATTTTTTTTTATCTTATTTATAAAGATAAGAGGGAATGGGATAACCCTTTGTATTCCTCATGACTTTTAGAATTAAAATGTTAGAAATAAAGGATTTTATAGCCATCTTTTTATCTTGTGATAGAACCTATTAGGTCCATTGGGTTTGTTATGCAATCATGGATATTTTAAAATTTTCATTATTTTCTTTTATGTAGACCCCATAAAGTATGTTGGGTACTTTGATTATTTATGTAATTTCATGTATTCTAACCATGCCAACTCTATTGGAAATATGAGATACCTAAAGCATCAAATGATAATTAAAACAATATGTTATAGACCCTATTAGGCCCATCAGGTTAACCAAGAACTTTAGGTACCCATGGCACCTGTAGAATAACACCTAATCAATGTTTTTGGATTATTTTAGTACTTAAAAAAATGTTTAACAAAAATAACATATCTCATTAGGCCTATCGATCATCAATGAAACATGCATAACTTAGACCATATTAGTACCATTAGTTATGAATGGAACTTGCAACACTAAGAACAAGTTTTTTCTTTTTTAGGTTTATCAACCCTTCTTAGCACCTTTGTAGCTTAAAACACATCAGGCCTATCTATCCTTCATTACACTTATAGCACTAAGACCCCATTACGTATTTTTCCATACCAATAACATAATTAATTAGACATAAAAATTAATTTTTACACTTAGTAGATATAGTTAAAACTAATTGCATTAACCTAGTATATTCATTAATTCAAAAATTATAGGAAATGGAGACTTTAATTTTTGATGACAATACTCATTAGCACATATATGGGTAACCTTAGAGGAGTCACTAAAATTCCTTCAATCATAATCATCATGTAATCTGGGTAATACCAAAAATCTCACATGCTTGTATATTTTATGAATTCCTTGCAGGGATTGGGAATTTCTATTTCATTAATTTCTTGGTACATCAATGGATAAAAACATGCACAAAATTCCCTGATAAACATCTTGAACCTATGGGTATATAGCTTGTAAAATTTAAATTAATAATTTTTCTAGAGGAAATGGTCTAACATGGGCTATTTTAAAATATAATTATAGACATGTAGTGTCAACTAAGTATGACATCGTATATAAATTATTATCATTCCTCACTCCCATGACTTGTTTCCTTAAATTAAATTATCTCCCCTAAAGTAGGGTCTTGATTTTCATTGACAACAAGGGAGACAAATTCTATTTACATGTGAAATATTAGCATCCCCATATAATTTATTCATAAAATATATACCAATTCAAACATCATTCTTGAATAGAATGATAGGAATTTTGTTAACATCATTTTTAGTTAAATATTGGTAAGGGTATTCCAACCAATGTTTTAGAAATTCTCTGATATTATGGCTATCCATCCATTTTGACACAACTAATTTAATTCAAATGGATTTAGGTTGATGAAATTGATAATAACCTTGAATTTTTAGGCCAACATATAATGTAATTTAGGTCTTCTTCTTCAAATATAATACCATATCATCTAGATAGATAACTCTAGAAAATACATTACAAAAGAGGTCTACATATGGAAATACCTTAGGTTTAGTTTTTATTTTATAATGTTATACCTTTTTTAAGGCCATAAGGTTAAATTTCATAATTATATTATTCAAATCAAGGGATATATTCTTTTTAGATAGGATTCACCCTTTTAAGCTCATCAAAAATGACATTGTAATGTTTGAAAACTAGGCATAATGCATCCCAAATGAACATGGTGTCTTTGAAAACTTATGATGTACCAAAAGAGGTAATCCAATACTATGTGCTAAATATTTTATATACTTAATCATGATTTAATTTATTTATTAATTATATTAATTATACATTTTAATGTGAATGATGGAATCGACCTTCTTTAGTCAATTTCAAGATGACAAATTGAATTCACTTTTCATGCATATTAAATGTGAAAGGTATAATTTTTCATTAAATTGAATTCCTTTTCCCATTATGTTTTGAATTTGTATTTGGTTTGTGGATTTTTATATTATTTGTATTGATTTTTTCTTTCCAAACAAGTTTATATGTGTTTATTCAAATTTTAATCACTTCTAACTAGGTTGCATGTCATTCTATAGTCTATTTTGAGTCTCACAATTCTTAAATTTATCAATGGAAGCCATGAGGTTTTTAAAATTGTACATGTTGAACCCTATGTTTTCTTCACACTCTCATATCTATTAGGGCCTTAGAATTACTTTTGAAATTATGGGGTTTATGGTGAATATAATAGTGGCATGTGTCTCCTTGCCATTAATTCTTAGTCATGTAGTTTTCTATTATCTTTGAGATTATTTTGAATTTTAGGGTTATGTGTGATATAAAAATTGAAAAATGTGATGTGTGGCACCCTTTGGTTGGGACACTATTATGAAATCATTAAAAAAATGGAGCCACTGAAGTTTAGTAATAAGATAAGTACATGGATATCAGGATACAAGATGTCATGGATGTGACATCTAGTGTCTTAAAAATATCAAAAGCTCTAATAAATTTGATGTTTTTAGTGTAAATGTGTGATAATTTTGAGGAGGTGTGGTGGATAATAAAGAAAACTATGAAACTTGACATGTACAAATAGGTTTGCAATAAAAAAATATTGGAATTAAGTGGGAGGAAATTCAAATTCTACATAGTGAATGTAAAACTTATGTGTTAGTGAAATTATAATTCAATGTAAAAATATGCATTCCAAATAAGTAAACTATTAAAAAATATTATAAAAGAATCCATGAAAGAATATAAGATATGTTATATTGATCCACAAGTATCTTAGTGAAAGGTTATTCAAATAACATGGAATTGAGTCAAAATACAGTGAATTACAATGAAATATATGACAAAATATGTCTTTGGAGGTTGAATTACCCTACATACATCAAATTTTAAATTGTTCTTGAGATATCTATTATAATACATCAAAATAAAAATTGATATTATGAGGATCATTAGGTCATGACAACTAAATATTTTGAAACTATTACTCACAAGATCCTAATGATTTTAAATTTCTATTATTATATTAATGGGTCCCTATTCATTAAATATGTATTTGGAGGTTGAATTTACCTATTAAGTGTTATAACCTTGATTTAATAATTTAAATTTTGAAAACAAAGTTAGCATGGAGGCTTATAATGTCATGTTTTGTTAAAACATAACTCTTGGATTCACTTGGCTTCCTGTCACTATAGTACCCAAATAGTATGTGTTGTAATCAAGACACCCAATTTTTAAATTTTTTAATAAGGACACAATGTAGTCTAAAATGCCTAGGTCTATTTTGAAATCATTTTTCATTAATATTCATGTCCACTTAGCTAGGCTTAAATATTTTAAAAAAAAATTATTCTTCACATGGATGATTTTCATTATGTGTGATGATTACTATTATGCCCTTAACCATTGGTGTGTCTAGGGATATGTGTGGAAAACTTATGGCTTACATACCTCTTTTATTTACTTGTTACATTTCTCTATGTTCTTAGATAGGTCAGCCTATGGAATAACCTTGGCTAAGTAGACTATATATAGGAGGTAGTGGTTAGTATTTAATCATCATGTGAAGTATTATGCTATTAGTGAATTGTTGTGGAGGTTTCCCCCTCAAACTGGCTTTGATATATTATCTAATATTCTATTCTACTATCAATTATCATTGTGTAATCTCTCATATTTTATTATTTTGTGCAATATAAAATCATTATATGTGAATATCTAAGTAATTTCATTGAAAGTGGTATCAAAGCTTTGATTTGGGAAAGTTTCTTGCGACATTTTTTTTGGATCTGGTGAGGCATGGCTTTTGGGAGCTGTGAAAGAAAAAAAACATAACTTGTAATCTAGGAAGAATTAATTTTTTTTGTCAGTGTAGTATTGCTCAAAATACTTTTTTGAAAAAAATATATTTAAAAAAAAAAGTCTAGAAATTTTTGTTTTCCCCTTGCACACTTGTAGTCATTAGATTCACCTTGGTGAGACCATCACAATGGTGTATTCTATCGATACACTTTTTTTGGTACTAAAAATTTTACTCTAGTATAGAAAGGTAATGATTGGATTCATCTTGAAAAAGTGATCACAATGGTACCATTTCCTAGTACACTTTATTTTGGGGGGTCAAAACCCTCCTAGGGTTCATTTATGGTAGGTATTTCAACTTGGGGAAGAAAAGGGGCACCAAAAACTCCTAAGACTCTGACTAATGACATGAAATTTGGAACTTCAGATCTAATGATTTCTTAGCTTTAAGAGGACATAAAAACCTTAGTGAAGCATGATGAATTTGTTGTAGTCCAAGCTAATGTTTCAAGGATGCATAGAGAGATTAATGGAGTTCATAGTGAATTGAAACATATCACTATGCAATTGTCTACCCTCACATCTCAATTTTATCCTAACAACCCTCCACTTTAGCATTCAAATCCTCTTCTCAATAACACCCATGATGGTATGTAATTGATGTTGTCAAAAGTGAACATGCATAAGTTTGATGGTAAGGATCCTCTCACTTGGATTAAACAAATTGAGATTTTATTTTAGCTACATCAAACCCCTATTTATAAGAGGGTGATGGTGGAATCCCTGGTTATTGAACTTGAGCAATTCATTTGGTATCACTGGTTATATGCTCAAAAGAAAAAGAATGGTGCTGCTATTACATGGACTATTTTTACTAAGGATTTGATAGCTCATTATCATAATAATGACTTTGATAACTATTTCAGCTAATTAGCCAAGCTGAGGTAAATAGGACCTATGAAGGATTATATTCATTAATTTTAGACTCTCTCTTTACGGGTGGAAAATATCACTGAGAAAAAATTTATAGATCTATGTCTAGGTGGCCTCAAAGATAGCATCCAATATGAGGTTTGAATTTTTATCCCAAAATTTGTATTAGAAGTTATCCTTATGGCATGCATGATAGAATAAAAAGAGATGGTCAAAAGGAAAACTTTCACCACTGGTCATGATCACAACTTTCTAGCACCATCATTTCCATAGCCCACTAGATTAACACAATGAAAAATTGAGGAAAACTGATCCAAAGGGTTGTGTTATGGTTTTGATAGAAAATGGAGAAAAGACCATCATTGTGCTAAAAAAAGCTATTTTACATTGAAGGTGCCAATGATGATGAAGATGATGTAGAAGAACATGATGTAGATGTAGAAGTTCTTGAGGAGAAATCTGAAGACTCTCAACCTACTATTTCATGCCATGGCCTGTCAGGTATTAGTACTCCCCAGACTCTTAAGGTGATGGGTTTCCTTAAGAAATAGAAGGTCAAAATCTTGATTGATTCTAGGACCACACACAACTTCATCCATAGTAAGTTGGCTACTCGTTTGGACTATTTAATTTATCCAGCTCTAGAATTTCAAGTTATAATTTTAGATGGTGGTACTTTCAGCCATTTAAGAAAATGTTATAGTATTAAGTTGGCCATGGGAGACTAATTATTGGATTCTCCTATGTTTGTTATTCTAATGGGTGGAGCTGATATTATTTTGGGAGTTTAGTGGCTCACCACTTTGGGAAATATTGAGATGAATTTTCAAGAATTATTCATGCATTTTCATTCTAAATAAAATACATTTGAGCTAAGAGGATTAAAGGCTAAATCTCCCTAACTTTTTATCTCCTATCAAATGACAAGTTTTATTTGTAAGGGTGCTGAGGGATTTATAACTCACTTGTTTTCTATGGAAGTAAAGCCAACTTAGCCATCTCCACCTCTTGATCTAAAATAAATAATTGATGCTCATTCCATTATTTTTGGAGATATTCCAAAAGCACTTTCACCTAGCCGCATGCATGATCGTGCTATCACACTTATTCCTAGTAGTACACCACCCAACATTAGGCCATACAAGTATCCCTATGCACAAAAATTTGAAATTGAAAATATGGTACAAGAGATGTTGGATGCATGAATCATTCACCATAGCCAAAGTGAATACTTGTCACCAATTATCATGGTAAGAAATAAATATGACACTTGGAGGATGTGCCCTTACTACAGAGAACTCAACAAGCATACTATCAAAGATAAGTTTCCAATTCCTATCATTGATTATTTGCTAGATAAATTGAATGGTGATATTTATTTTACCAAGTTATATATACATTTTGGTATCATAAAATTAGGATCCATGATGAAGACATACCCAAAACTAATTTTAGGACTCATGAAGGCCATTATGAGTTTTTGGTTATGCCTTTTAGCCTAACAAATGCACCATCTACTTTTTAGAGTTTGATGAATACTATTTTGAAACAAGTAGTCTCAATTTTAGAGAAAAATCAATTGTATGTTAAACCTTCCAAATGTAATTTTGGGGCTAGTGAGCTTGAATATTTGGGTCATTTGATGTCTTATAAAGGAGTGAAAGTGGATCCTCAAAAAATCCAAGTAATGGTGGATTGGCCAATTCTTAAGATGCTCAAGCAACTTTGGGTATTTTTGGGGCTTACTAGTTATTACCGCAAATTTGTCAAAAGTTATGGTAGTATTGTATCCCCACTTACCTCTTTATTAATGAAATTTTCCTTTTAGTGGACTGATGTAGCTACTTGAGCATTTGAATAATTAAAATTAGCTATGTGCACTACTCCAGTATTAGCCACTCCTAATTTTTCTAAGACTTTTGTAGTTGATTGTGATTCATTTGGCTATGGTATGGGTGTTGTACTTGTGCAAGAAGGTAGAACACTAGAATTTAAAAGTCATCAACTCAATTTTAAAAACTAGCACAAACCCATCTATGAAAAGGAAATGATGGCCATTTTACATGTAGTCAAATAATGGAGACCTTATTTGATGGGTCATTACTTTCAGGTAAAAATTCATCATGATAGTCTTAAATATTTTTTAGAATAAAGGTTGTCATCTTAATAAAAATATAAATGGGTATCTAAGATGCTAGGATATGATTTTGAAATAGTCTAAAAAAAATGTAAGGACAATGTGGTGGTATATGCACTATCCAAAAAAGATGAATTAGTTAAGGCATTGCTATGTGCCATAACCATTTTTCAGGTAGATTGGCTAGAGGAAGAATGATCATAATGGGAACATATAGTACTACTCATGATTTGATTCAAAATCTTTAGTAAGGTTTAGATGGATTTGAAAAATTCACATGGAAAGGTATTGCATTATGGTACAAAAGTATAATGTACCTATCTAAGAATTCTCTTCTTAAACAAAAAATCCTTCAATAACTTCATGCAACTCCAATTGGGGGTCATTCGGGATTTTTGAAAACCTATCATAGGATCAAGCAAGATTTTTTTTTGGGAAGGTCTCAAGGGGGATGTGCAAAAATATGTGGCTAAATGTATGATCTATCAACAAAAAAAGGTAAAACCATCAAAACTCTAGGTATTTTACAACCTTTATCTATCCCTAGCCAGTGTTGCGAAGAGGTCTCTATGGATTTCATTATAGGGTTACCAAGATCTGATGATCAAAATGTTATCATGGCTATTGTAGATCATCTCAGCACTCAATTGGATCATAGTTCATCCTATCATCCTCAATCTTATGGATAAACTGAGGTGGTCAATAAATGTCTAGAAGGATATCTCTCTCTGTTGTTTTGTTTCTAATAAATAAGATAAATGGGTTCATTGGCTACCACTTATTAAATGGTGGTATAATAATTATATTCATAGTTTTTCCAAAATGTCTCCTTTTATGGCATTATATGGATACCATCCTCCATCCATCACTTCAACCTTAAAGGTACATCCTAAGGTTCATGTACTTGAAGAACATATTCACCATTAATAGGAGGTCCTTGCAAGTTTATGTGAAAATTTAGCTATCTCCCAAAATCACATGAAGCAACAAGTAGATCAATATAGAAGTGGGAGGCATTTTGACATTGATGATTAGGTCTTTTTCTACTTATAACCATACAAATATATGTCATTGAAGCAACAAAAAAGGATAACAAGTTGTCCCCTAAATATTATGGGCCTTATCAAATCTTGCAAAAAATTGGTAGTGTAGCCTACAAGTTAGCTTTTCCTTCATCCACTCACATACATCCAGTATTTCATGTATCATGCCTGAAGAAAGTCATTAGACATAGAGTTACCATTAAAATAGAATTACCAAAATTAGATGAGGAAGGTAAATTATTCTTGATCCTGAGGTGATCCTTCAATGGTGCACCAAGCAACTATGTTCTAGAGAAATTATAGAATACTTGATCAAATGAAAGAATCTACCATGTGAAGATGCCACTTGGGAGGATGAAGCATTTGTACAACAGGATTGAGAGTTACCATAATGTTGAGGGAAAAAATATTTTGAAGGGAAAGGGCTTGTTATGCCCTTAACCATTGGTGTGTTTAGGGATATGTGTGGCTAACTTGTGGCTTACATACCTCTTTTATTTACTTGTTACATTTCTCTATGTTCTTAGATAGATCAACTTATAGAATAACCTTAGATAAGTAGACTATATATAGGAGGTAGTGTCTAGTATTTAATCATCATGTGAAGTATTATACTATTAGTGCATTATTTTAGAGGTTTCCCCCTCAAAGTAGCTTTTCTATATTATCTAGTATTATATTCTACTATCAATTATCACTATGTAATCTCTCATATTTTCTTATTCTACACTATAAAATCAATCTGTGTGAATATCTAATTAATTTTATTATAATTACTATAAATTCAATGGGCATTCACCCCCATCGGCTCATTATGTAGGTTTTCACTTTTTGACTTATTTGGACTAAATTATTAACAATATTTAAGAATTTTTCATATATATAGGTTATACACATGCATATGAATTACAAAACTAAAATCTTAGTTTTAGAATTCATGTATTTTACATTTTTCAAGTTATGCATTTCACATATTTTGGTAATTTACATCTTTTTCTCTTCAGGAACTTGGTCTTCAATTTTTTTTTGTTGAAATCCTTTGTTTTTGTAGATCACTTCAGCATTTAGATTATTTACATCTTTTGTATTCAGAAAAAGTGTTCATCAAAACTTTTATTCAAAATTTGTGTTAGTTATAACTTTTGTGCATCATAAAAATTATTTAGTGTGACTTTTGTCTTTAGCATATCCAAGATTTTGAGTATTTGTAACTTTTTTTCATAGATTTTATCCACAATACTCACTCTGTGCAACTTTCATTTTTAGATTAAGGCATCATAATATTTATATAGACTAGTCTCAATAAAACTTCAAACACCTAAATTATAAAGGCATGCCACGTGGCACACATAATTTTATGTAAAATTAATGAAAGGGTGACACTTATCCAAGGTTGCAATGTGGATTTTATCTGAGCATATATAAATTATATATGGCATACCACCAAAGTAAGTGAAAATTTTTGAATTAATTAAGTAAAACAATCTTGGAGACGTTGAGAATTAATGGTGCATGAACTAGTTTTAAATTATTATACTCAAATCTATATGATCAAACTTGAAAGAGACATTATACCTATTTATTTATAACAATATCAAGCAAATTTTCATTCCAAAGAGAATTTGAAGCCTTATCTATCTACGTTCAGTTATGAACTACTTATTGACTAATTTTGACCCCTAAGGTTAAAGTGTCAACCCTTATATGTGAAAAAATAAGTTTTATGTTTTATAACCTTGTTCATGGATTTGTCATTCCTTAATATCCTTTAAAGAAGTCTTCATAAAACCTTATAAGAATTGTTTAAGGTTATTTTAGAAAAATTATGGTAATACTTTGTCTTTCTATGTATTAACCTAATCATGCCATGGTAAAATGGATCTTTTTCAAGTGATTTTATAGGTTTTTAGGACTAACCCAAAGTCATTTCATACTTTAATTACCTTTTTCAAATGTTTCATTATGATTTTGATAGTTTAAGGTTCATTTGTGAACTTTAAGGTATGAGAAAATGAGGAAAATGGATTTTTTTTGCAAACTTCAATGTATGTTAAATCCCACCAAGGAGATAAATCCATAAAATAAACCTTAAAATGACCTTATATAGTTAAATAACTACCACATATGTTAGAAAGCTATAAAGAAGGTCAGAATCTTGATTTTTAATGCTTAAGAGGGAGTTTTCACTCACTTGTATGGAATTGTGAACTCATTTTCAAAATAAAATATTTTAAAGGTGTCCATTTGTATTTTATAAGTCATATTATATATTTTTTTTATCAATTTTCAATTCCAAAAAATAAATTAGACACTCTCTCTCTCCTCTATCACTATCTTCACAAACTTAGAAAGGCAAAATTCAAGTGCATGGTATGCCCAAGAGAGAGAGAGTTGGGAGATGAAAAATTGTCCATTGTAAGGGGTCATAATATGTTGTAATATAGTCTCGAGGCTCTATGTCATCCAATTTATATTCATACACATGTATTTGTATTTCAAATATACAGTCATTCTTCACATATATCTTCCATTTTTGGGGCTGTGTATACATCTTACCCTTTGGGACTATGCAAAGTAACATAGATAATTACTCCATAGCCCACAAGTTTTACACAATAAATGTAATTGTCCACCACAGACTCAGGTCTATGTTCACATTAAACTCTATAGTCTATAAAAACCCTGCAATGCCAAGACTTCACCTGGCTCGAGTCTCTGACTATAAAATGAACTCTATCCCAGCTCGATTCTGTGTCAAATAGAACTCTGCCTTCACCCAAGGCTTAAAAATCCTTCCAAAATAGGCATCCTTTACATCCCATCTAACTGATCACCCATTAGAAATGGAGATGATGATGTCATGGGCCATAGTACAAACAAACCCAAATTAAATCAACAAAGCTGTCACTTCAACTAGGGTTCAATTCACACTTGCTTAATTTTGTCCAAATTTCCACAGACTGATATAAATCACTTCAATGCCTCTCTACATTTGTAAAACCACACCAATTTAGCTATATAGCTGCCACTTCCATCAATTTCCCCCAAATTTAACCCAAAATTTCTAAATAAATTCAATTTTTATCACTCCCAATCATGGCTACTAAATTTTAGCTCAAAAAACACAAACATCACAAACATCTCTCAGATTGAGACCCAAATCCCCAAATCTATCCACTCCTTCTGTCTCTGTTTTCATCACAAAATGAACTATCTTCACCCATGGCTTAGATCTACATGTCATTCTACAAGTAAATGAGGATGGTATATTTCCCACCGAACTTCTCCAATGCCATCCTTGGCTTAGGTCTGAACATAGGTGAATATCCTTTTTTTTTCATGATTTTATATGGCATTCGAAAACTATATATCATCACAGTCTCAGCTTAGCCTCAACATACCTCTGCAAGTATCTTCCTATGTACATGGTCAATGAACTTCATCAACAAGCACATGAATTGCTTCGGTCCATACCATGATCCATTCTCTGTCTCTTTCCAATGCCAATGGCCTTTTAAATAGGCGAACACATATGTGATTTAGTTCATATGCCCATGGCCTACAAATGGCAAGTAGAAATGTCTCCTGCCATGACTTCAAAGGCTCTCTTCACACATCTCTATCTCTCTCCTCCTCTCCCTAAAGGAGATTCTCCTTCTTTTTCCTTCGATGTACGCTTCTCTTATTTCTTTCGTTACATTTATTACTCTTTGAAAGAGTCTCCTATGCCAACTTGGGCTTTTGAAATGAGAAAGGATAATTTTTCTAAACTAATATCTAAGTTTGAGAGATAATCTCAACTAATATCTTATGTTTGAAATCTTTCAACCATCTCCTCCACTTTTACTCAACAAACTCCCAATGTGGGGATTCCTTTCAGCCCACTTTCACCCCTTTTCACTCCTTTTACTTTTACATTTAATATTTAAATTTATTCCTCCTTAACAACATTTTGGAGGGAAAATACAACAATATGAATTCAAATACAAAACTAAGACATGACTTCAGCTTTGTATGCTTGAGAATTTCCAACTTTGACCATGTCTTCGTGTAGCCATTGTAGATGTTCCTGCATCATACTCTTCCTGTAAAAAAGATTTGAACCTTAGTTCAAATGAGATGTTTCCTCCATGCATTAGTTTTCACTATATGCCTAGATCCCAAGGTATTGTTGTTAATGCCAATGCTGGTGTTTGTTTTTAGTAGTCTTTGTATTTCACCTTCTTGCTTTTCTTCCTTTTCTAGTATGTTCTTCTCCTCATCCCCTTTTCAGCTATTACGTCCCATCTCCATGCTTCATTCTCATACATGTCTTCAAGATCTTGTTGTCCTTCTTGGTTTGTGAGCTTTTCCAATGACTCATGTATGTCATTCACTTTAGAAATATTCATACCTACATACAAAACATTCAAAGCCACCTTAGAATCAAAATCTTTAGGCCATGAAGCCTCTTGGTTGCCTTCACATTCTTGCTCCTTGATCAAAACTGTCCTTGCCTCTTTGTTTTGCTCTTATCTTGTTTCACTCTTCCCAATGGTGTCTTTACCATGGCTTGTACCTTCATTCATCTTTCTTGAATGACCAAATAGCTCCTCCAACATCTTCAACTCTTCCTTTAGTGAGATCTCATCTATCTCACCATCTTCATCAAACTTGGGCTCATCACTTACAAGGATTACTTGTCCTTTACTAGCCTTACTCTTCATCTCATCCTTTCTTGAGATGTCTTCATGCAAACCAACTTCTTAATTAATATACTCATCAAATACAATTGAAACACCCTTACCTTGTGTCTCCTTACTCTCTTCAACTTCTCTTTTAAGCCATCTTGTTTGTTCATTATTTTCAATGAGGTATTGCTTTGCTATATACTCTCCCCTTTTCTCATCATCCATCCATTTGGAACTCTCTTCTTGCTGCATATTAGTCCACATAGCCACTTTCCATTTTTCATTTCTCATGAAAAGATCATTAAAGGATTCGAAAACATCATCATAAACATTTTGTTTACATTTCCATGTACTTGTGTCATCCTCATGCCTTTGGTTGATTGTGTCAACCTTCACCTTCCTCCATTGAGTTCTTGGTGTTGTTACCTCAACACTCATATCTTCACTCTTTGCCTTCTTAGGCACCCACATTTGATTCTTTCTCTTATCAATTGACTTCACAAGCCATTTAGGCATCCTATAACCATGCTCTTTTGACAATACTGAAAAACTAACCTTGTTTGTCCTTTTATTTTCTTTCACACCTACATTCATATTAGGAATATGAGAAAATCCAATCTTATAAGGTAAACTTGCTTGCTTGCTTACTTGTTGCTTGCTTTTGTGCTTCACCATACATTTAGGCATTATGTATCCATGATTGACTGGTTTGTGTGAGACTTCATCTTCCTCTTGCCTCTTCTAACCTGTGTATTAACATCTTCATGCTCACAATAATAATCAAAATCAGGTCTTAACACTTCATTTACCTCTTGGATAGCTTGATCCATGGAGCAATCTTTCTCTTCCTTTGTGATTGGATGTTATCTTGCCTCTTCTTGGCATTCAATGGTATCATGGAAGTCATCCTCATCTTCCATCTTTCCTCTTGCTTGTATGGGTTTCTCAACACCTTCCTCATGCATTAACTAATGCATCTCTTCCTCTTTATCATCAACAACAAACTCACTTCTCTCTCTTGGACATTCACTTGTGCACTTGGTGTCTCCTCTTACACCAATCTCTTCACTCTCTAAGGCCTTTCTTTTAACCTTCACAAGGCTGCTCATACCTACAATTAACCATGCAAAGATAGCATTAGATATAAAAACAAGAGACCACAAGGTCCCTATGAGTGTTCTCTTCACCAACACTCTCATCTTTTCAAGTGTTCTTCCTAGCACTTCATCTTTTCTTTCTTCTTTTCTCTTGTTCTCTACAATGAGAACCTTCTTCACAATCTCTTTCTCTTATTGATCACTTGGAAACCTACTCATCCTCTTGCCTCTATGGGCTTGTCTCTTCTTGGCAATATCATTTTGTCTTCTTCTCCTCTTCATTAGGATATCTATTGGCCACTTCATCCTCTTCTTCATTGGCCATACCCATGCTTGCTTGTCCATCTACATCCAAGACTCATATCTATCTACAAAATTGGCTAAATCTCTTTTCAAACTATCAATATCTTTATCAATTTCAATACTGGTCATACCTTTCTTCTTTTGGATGCTTGTTTTCTTCTTGGTACTCTCATGTATCTTGTTGCTCTGCTCTTTTCTCAGCAATATTTCCATTTCTGAGATCTTCACCCAAGTCTTTTCCACCTTGGTCTTTTGATCCCTTTAGGTCCACTTGTCTCACCCAAGCCTTTCTCCTTGACTGGTCTTTTGACAATCTCCTTGATCTCACCTAGGCCTTTTGCCTCCTAGTCTTTTGATCCTTTTCTTAATCCAGTAGCAACTTATTAGCAAACATGCTCAATTACCAAATCCCAAGAGCTTCAAGCTCTGATACCAAAAATGTTGTAATATAGTCTCAAGACTTTGTGTCATCCAAGTTATATTCATACACATGTATTTGTCTTTCAAATATACAGTCATCCTTCACATATATCTTCCATGTTCGGGGCTGTGTATACATCCTACCCTTTGGGACTATGCAAAGTGACATATAAAATTATGCCATAGCCCACAGGTTTTACACAATAAATGTAATTTTCCACCATAGACTTAGGTCTATGTTCACATTAAACTCTATAGTGTATAAAAACCCTACAATGCCAAGACTTAACCTGGCTCGAGTCTCTGACTATAAAATTAACTCTATCCCAGCTTGATTCTATGTCAAATAGAACTCGGCCTTCACCCAAGGCTTAAAAATCCTTCCAAAATAAGCATCCTTTACATCCCATCTGATTGATCATCCATTAGAAATGGAGATGACGACGTCATGGGACACAATACAACCAAACCCAAATTAAATCAACAAAGCCGTCACTTCAACCAGGGTTCAATTCACACTTGCTTAATTTTGTCTAAATTTCCATGGACTGATACAAATCACTTCAATGCCACTCTGCATTTACAAAACCACACCAACTTAGCTATAAATCTACTGCTTCCATCAATTTCCCCAAAATTTAACCCAAACTTTTTGAATAAATTCAATTTTTATCACTTCCAGTCATGGCTGCTAAATTTTAGATCAAAAAACACAAACATCATGAACAGATCTTAGATCGAGACCCAAATCCCCAGATATATCCACTCATTTTGTCTTTGTTTACATCATAAAACAAACTACCTTCACCCATGGCTCAAATCTACATGTCATTCTACAAGTAAACGAGGACGGTATATTGCCCACCGAACTTCTCCGACGCCATCCTTGGCTTGGGTCTAAACATAGGTGAATATCCTTTTTTTTTGTGATTGTATATGGCATTTGAAAACTTTATATCATCATAGGCTCGGCTCAGCCTCAACATACCTCTGCAAGTATCTTCTTGTGTACATGGTCAACGAACTTCATCAACAAGCACATGAACTGCTTCGGTCCATACCATGATCCATTCTCTGTCTCTTTCCAATGCC
Organism: Torreya grandis; assembly: GCA_037957365.1. Lineage (NCBI taxonomy): Eukaryota > Viridiplantae > Streptophyta > Pinopsida > Cupressales > Taxaceae > Torreya > Torreya grandis. Next base: position 1,757,834 of record JARHVA010001866.1, on the reverse strand, counting down.
AATGGCCTTCCAAATAGGCAAACACATATGTGATCTAGTTCATATACCCATGGCCTACAAATGGCAAGTAAAAGTGTCCCCTGCCACAACTTTAAAGGCTCTCCTCACGCATCTCTATCTCTCTCCTCCTCTCCCTAAAGGAGATTCTCCTTCTTTTTCCTTCTACGTACCCTTCTCGTCTTTCTTTCATTACATTTATTACTCTTTGAAAGAGTCTCCTATGCCAACTTGGTCTTTTGAAATGAGAAAGGAGAATTTTTCTAAACTAATATCTAAGTTTGAGAGATAATCTCAACTAATATCTTATGGTTGAAATCTTTCAACCATCTCCTCCAATTTTACTCAACAAAATCCCAATGTGGGGATTCCTTTCAGCCCACTTTCACCCCTTTTCACTCCTTTTACTTTTACAATTAATATTTACATTTATTCCTTCTTAACAACATTTTGGAGGGAAAAGACAACTATATGAATTCAAATACAAAACTAAGACATGACTTGAGCTTTGTATTCTTGAGAATTTCCAACTTTGACCATGTCTTCATGTAGCCATTGTAGATGCTCCTACATCATAATATTATTGAAATTAGTGGAATTTTTTTTCATATTCATGTCCCCTCCTTTATGAAAAATTTCTAATAGTGATAGCAAGTCAATATGCCTTATTATCCAAGTAGGTTCTGATTTTAGAAATCAAAATTCAATGTATAAGAATGGTTTTAGGGGATGTTTTCATAGGTAAAATATATATGTTCAATCATGTTTTAATCATGCAATTTAATTCCATTAAGTTTATGTTATAAGAGGAAAAGTTTCTCAATGTATAAGGTGTTTCAGTCACTCCTACTACAAGTCTTAGTTTGTTTGAGATGTATATCACTTACATAGGTTTCCAGTATTCCATTGTTCATATAAAAACCTCCTAAATATCCCATAAATCATGTGTCCTCTCTTGATAAGTATATATTTTAAAACATCCTATTAAGAGGCATTATGTCTTGACCTTTGGAAGTATGGTCTCTCTCACAAATGGTGTGTTACATGTTTGAATAAAATCTTTACCCAATGTGATAATAAAAAACTATGATATAATAATAGAGAGAATTTTTGGAAATGTTTTAAAATCAATACAAGTAGATTGGACTCAATGTACGCTCCAAAAACCATTTTAGATAAGTTTCATTCACCCACAGGTCTACACACTTGTAGGTGAATATCCATTAAGCCTAGGATTCATATTGAGGTGTTTAATAAATTAAGAAAAGTGTCATAGAATAAATAACACTAATATGGCCTTTAAAAAATCCTTTGCATCCCCAAAAATCATGAACTAGTCTATAAACTCCATTCTATACATAGAACTTGCATATAAGCTGACTATATACATAGTCCATATAGGTAAATGGACAAGTTAAAGTGGTATAATGAATTATCAAATTTTTACATGAATATTGAGAGGTGTTATAAAATTATACAATTTTTTATGAAACAATAAAAGTTTCTAAATGCTTAATAAGTTATCTTTGCAGCCCATACAAGTAAAATGAAGACCTACTAGCCTTAGACCTATAGGTCCTCATTTTGGACCAAAAACAACTATCAAATAAGATTTGATGTGGGACCATGATTTAGTATAAATGTATGAGTAAACCCAAAAATCAATTAAGTCATCTAAATAATTTGACAACTAAAGGAGAGGTAGAAGATAGAGCCTACAATCCTAAGGCATCTACATAGGTTTACATTGAAAGAAAGAGAGTAGGGGTCTGGAAATGTCATAAGATGATCATGAACTCTATAAGATATTGGAAAAAAAATATTATAAATTTTTAATGCTTCTAATTGACATGAAAAAATTAAAAATATCAAATTTCAAGGCTCATATTCAAACCCTTTTCTAATTAACGCCTACAATCAAACTCAGGGAAAAGGTGAGAATGGTACTGTAGGTTGTGAATTCATGATGAATTACGCGTATAAAGTGAAGGTTTCTAGGATCCCAATCATATGAGAATTTATTTTAAGTTTCAAATAATTTTAGTGGGATATTAAATAAATAATATATTCTAACTATCCTATAGCCACTATAGGTTGCTTTGGTAAGTTGATAGGTTATAAACTTAAAGTGGAGATCAAATGCATAATGATTGTTTGGGGATTTGAGAACTAGATGAAAAAATACTAGTAGTCATTTGGAATTAAAATTATTATGGAGAATTTTTAGAGAAAATAATTAGTTAAACCTCTCTAAACCCTATATATATATCTAATGAGAACCTATAGGTTATCCTAAATAAGATAGATTGGTTCCAAGCCTAAAGAGAAGTCAGGGTTTATAAAAAAGAACATTGGTATCTATCTTGTATGATAAAATAAGTTAAGAGGTAATTATATATTCAAAATAACATAAATGAGGTTCAAATGGATGTTTAAAGAGAGATTCAAACCCCTTTATACATAGTTTAAGATCATCTACATGCATGCCTACTTTGATGAGAGTTTTTGCTTGTTTAGAGAGGTGTAAGGATTTGTGAAAATTGAGGAAATGAAGACTATAAAGAGATAAAATAACTTCATTAAAACATTCCAATAAGAATTAATACCCTATAGTGGTAAATATTAACTCAAATATAGTCAATTGTGTTTCTTGCCTTATCTTGATTAAGAACCCTAGGTATGGACTAAAGAGGGTGAAAGATAACTAATGGAGGAAAATGGTGATATGACCATTAGAAAAAGTTAGGATATATAGTGAAGGCATCATTGAGGTGTTTCTAACCCAAAATAATCATTGTTAATCCTTTTGAAAATCTCTCTCTCTTGACCTCACAAATGTTTTGCTCATATCTTTCCAAACAAGTTTTAAGATGTAAAAATGAGTTTAAAGGTGTTATATATGTTCATAAAACTCCATATTTTGGAATTTGTTCTTAAGTTGGTATATCCTATAGTATGAATCATTATTAAGACCCTGTGATACCTTTAGGATGCCTAGATGACCAAATCTAACCTGATGAGAGATATAACAATTATAATACCTCAAACTGAGTTTGGTGACATATGAAATGGCTTGAATAATCTATAAAAATTTCCTAAGAATCACCCCATGTCATTGGTTGGTACTTGCATGTATGTAATTATATGTTATAGGCCAAAATGACTATTTAAGCTACTTGAGATGTCCATACAACGTGTCACAAGTTTAAAAATTGGCATTGATGATCTTTATGGGGTTATAAATTTTAATAAAATATTTATTTGAGGTTTCACATGTTTGTTAAGATTGTGGAATGAAAATTCAATCTCTAGGTAGGAAGCCTAATTAAAATGTAACTAGGAGAGAGAAGTAGTATAAAAGGACACTTCCACTTACAGTCTAGACTTGAAACTTGGCATGGATTTGTAGAGACATATTGGGTCCTAAAATATTCCCTTAGTATTTTAGGTACCATCCATACACCTATCTACACAAGAAGGTTTACATGATTTTAGGGCTACAAGGAAAATAGGCCTAATGAGATCTTTTGGTGGTGTAGAATGAGTTCATAGGGATAGTTTGTGACCACAAAATGAATTTTTTCAAGTATAATATGATGTGAATAGACCATTAATGTAGATATAATGAGTTGGAGAATATGAATTCATGTTTTGACACTTGTAAGTAAGATTGGCCTAGTGAGATGGAGAGACTTATAGACACCTAGCAAGAAAATGAAGTGGTGTGTCAAATATAACCTAAAAAGATTAGTTGAAAGGTGTGAATATCAGAGAAAATATGTAACTCAACATGAAAAACCATAAATAATTCCACTTATCATTTCACAATTCAAGGCAAAGGGCAATTTTAGAGAACTAGGCAAGGTGTTAAGCAATGTTTTAAACTTTCACACCACATGGAATAGAAGATCATCTTCCAAATACTAACACTTGTCTTAGAGGACCTGATGGGGTAGTTTTAAAATTATTTATTCTTGTAAATCATTTTTTATAATTCTCTCTCTCTCTCTCACACACACACACACATGTACTTCTCTCCTCTCACTTTATCTATATATTAAGCCTTACTTTGATAATTTTGTATCCTCCACATAGGTATAGTGAATCCCTACCCATTTGTATCCTTTAATAAGTGAATAATAACTTATTTTTACCTTTTTCATGGATTGGTTTCAAAATGAGTACCTGATTGGTTGATCTTGCTAAGTGATAGTCTTGCTTCTTTGCCATTTTTATCCTTATTTAGCATTCATGTTTATTTTGTAATCATTTTTTAATGTATCTTGAAGTGTTCAAATGAAGTATGTAGGGGTATAGTGAGTTTTATTTTCACTAGTGTCATGTCATGACCTATTGACTATTCCTCCTAGCTCAAGTTTACTTCACAAACCTTCATGAGAAACATTGATGTAAAGAGGAAAATTTGGATTAGTTTCATGTATAGGTTAGTCTCTTATATGAAATTATATTTAAATTGGTTGGTAGTGATTAGATATATTTGGTGCATCACCTCTATTAGGTTAGGTTTCACTCCCTTTTCTTAGAAAGTGTTAGAGTACTGTTTGAGCCAAATTGATTCATCAAGGGGAGCTATCCCTTTAACCAAGAGATTCAACTCTCCAATAGGGTATCCATAACCTTGAGGTGTATCCATATTATATCAAATTTGGTATGCTTGAACTACCTTCCAAATGGTGAAAAGTTGAATGATAATAGTTTTGTCATGCCTGATGGGACTAAGATCTAATGGTGTGGAAGAATGCCTGGTTTTGTTCTTTTACCTATCAACCTTTGGAGGCATTCAAAAAACCATTGGTGACTACATGCATGAATAATTGGTTATATTAGCCTAGTCACTAATTTAAAGTAAGTTCTCTTTCATTTCATTATCCTGATGAGGTTGTTATGGCTGAGTTTGAAGAAGAGTTCAATTTAATACAAATTGGTGAATTTCTTCAAGTTAATAATGTTCCCTATTACTCTTATGATGATCTATATCAACCTCGCTATGATCCATATTAGTCCTATGATCATTATAAACATTTTCATGAGTCATACCAGCCTTATCAAGATCGATATGTTCCTATCCAATATGGTTACTCCTCAAATCAATCTATTTTAGGTTTAAATAAAACTCTCTTCGGATATGAGAGGTACATGTTAGACCTTAACACATAAAGGGGGTGTGGACAAGATATCGCTATTCTTCTCATTCATGACATGAGAGATTCATTGTAGCTAATGAAAGAAGAATGGGTACCTATTTAGAGATAAAATTAACAAAGCTTCTTATTGGTGATCTAGGTTGCACCCTTGCTGAGGAGAATATTGTTCATGTCTATCTCAAACCTAGTTCAACATAGGAGTTACCTTAAACTATGAGTTTCCTAATATGTAGGTCATACCTATATATTTTATTGGGATAGATCCCTTAATTATTTAATTCAAATCTTCTTAATACCTAATCTTATCACAATGAAAAGGGAAATAGATATGAAAACTAATGAAGAAACTACTCTAAGATGTGATGCACCAACTAATTAAAGATCCACTCTTAACTTTATCCTTCAGAACCTACTAATGAACCTGATGAAGATAAAGACAAATAATATTCTTTTATGGTGTTCCAAGCATGATTATTTTGTATGGATTTTTAATAGGATTATTGTAATTGAAGGATTAATCCTAGAACTATACAAGATACTAGTGACTTGTGACACTTCAAGAACATTCCTATTTACTAAAACATCATACAACCTACAATAGACTAAAAACCTAAAGATAGGTACTTGAAAAGACATATAAATGAAAATATGATACATACATTTTGGAAATAAAATTTCCATATAGCACACTAACATTCAACAAGATGTCTACAACTATCTTTTATTGATCTAAGAGAGTTACAAGGAAATTTTGGTAGATCTTTGTTACACCTACCCAAGGGATGTCAAAACAAGAGATCAATGCCTTATTAAATAGAAATTTTTAAGGAGAAGAGGAGATATTACAATCTTGGGAGAGGTCTATAAAGAGGCCAATGTGGTGTAGGTTAGTTATAGTAGGTCTATTCATAATCCTCATGCATTGACATACATTCAATGGTTTCACTTTGTAATTTGGGTAAGATGTGGAGGTTGTAACTCCTTTAGTTGACTTTAATCAGGCATAAATCATGATTAAAATATCTCAATATTCCCTCCTATATTAGTTACATAATGAAAATGGAGTGTGGAGGAGCCTTCTTGAGGCATTGGATAGCTTCTCCTTCAATGTGCATGTTGAATGGTCCATGAAACTACCCCTAACCTAGTGTAATGGCCTTAATTTTGGATTTTTATCACTTAGATGATAGTTACTAATGTTTTAATATTGTCAATAAATTCTTATACACCAACCTTTACCTATTAGACCTTTCTACCTACAAGATAAGTAGTCCTATTTGCTTGTCTTTCAACCTTTTATACATATCCATTACTTGAATGGTAATACAATTGAATTAGGATCTTAATTCATCTAATAATATTTATATTACCCATTATGTATTTTCATTGAGATATTTAAAGTGTTATTTGCCTATAATTACATATTATCCTTGCATGACTAGACCAATTAGACTGCCTCACAGACTGACAGTTTGGATATAAAGAATAGAGACACTTATAATTGTTTATATCAACCATATTGAAATTTAATGAGTATAAAAATTCTTTATCACACTCCTCGAATATTTTATAACTTTTAGTTAGGCTCTATAACATATTTTTTCCTAAAACCCTAAAAAATTGCCTTTTTAGGAAGTGTTTGTATAGTTTTCATACTATTAGGAGCTGTGAACATGAGCCCCTCTGAGTTGGAAATAAGATCCAATTTTTGTATAAGAAACTTATTTCATTTAAATGAAATTTTAAATAAACCTCTCTAGTCGAGTCACTACTAGGGTTTAAGGGAGGTTTATGAGTGCTTGGGGGTCTTAGTTCTAGTTCATGGAGATAATAGATTGAATATATAAACCAATTGAACTAATGTCAATATAATATAACTTATTACCTTCTATGAACTATTAGAATCCTCATATATAAGATTCAAGTTTTAATGAGCACTTGAAGATGCCCTTGGTGTGAGGAACATGACTTTTTATTGGATTTTATGTGTCTATAGGTGGAATAGTCCATTGTAATGTCTTATCCAAGGACATAAGCTAGCCACATGGATTTTAAAAATTTAATATCCTTCCCCAAGAAGATTTAAAGTATTATAACTCTTCAAACTATACTTTTCTACATCTTTTCATGACATAGTGATCATGGAAGCCATTGATTGGTCTATCTGCAGACTTGAGCCATGAATATTGGCTTAAAAATTAAACTTGCAAGGCACTATTTCATTAGACCCACTTGAATATTACCTTAGTGACCTCAGAAGATAGTAACACTAACTTGATCAAGATTTTCAACCCCCTTTGAGTGCATATAGCTATGGATTGCAACACCTACACATTTATGCCTATTAAGCTAATCATGGATTTTAATATGGTGGATGATAGAAGGTTTGATAAGATGTTTTATGACTTATTCTTCCTTCTCAAACTCATTGTCTACATAAAAAATCTTGATATCCTTACTTTTGATCTTAAACTAGCACTTTCAAGTCCATGTCATACATCTTTACCCCTACACAAGCTAAATAATGGATCATTTTGATGCTCAAAACACCTTAGGAGACCTTAAAGGTCATTTCATGGCCAAATTATCTCATCTATATGGGTTTTTAGATCAAACTCCACCATCAGGTCATTTCTAAGGTTTGTGTAGGGTTTAAGGCATCCACCATCTTAATGATGGTTCATAGAGTATAGACATACAAATGAATAAAAAATTCCATGAATGTTTAGGGAAATAACCTCATTCCTCATCTTTCATGAATGGACTAGGTTCCCATGTAGAGGTGCTTGGATATATAAACATTAAAAGATGAGGTTATGGTTGTTTTCATGTAGTTTTGATTATTTAACTTCATAAGGTTCATTCATAAATACTATCCTCAAATTTCCAACCAATCTTCCATGAATTTTTATTCTATTGGGATACTTAATCTTACCTAGGATATTTTTCCCTAATCATGCATTTGGTGGAGTGGGTGAGCATTTGAAGATGGTGTTCAAATTGACTGTGTGTGGATTAACTAGATTGAATAGGGTTTAAATACACTTGAACCAAATTTATCACCTCTTATCATTTTAAACCTTATTTTTAGGTCTTAAACACCCTCCTACACCTTACATTGGTCATTCAATTGGTTACAATAGCTTAAAGGAACCTCAAGATGGCATTAGGGATTATGAAAAGGCTTACATGCTTGATTGAGTTAGCCCATTTTGAAGGATTCTTAATTTTGGTCTAGGTATTATACATATGGATTAGGTTAATTAACCCAATACCATCATCCATTACTATAAAAAAACCTTATGAGGTCTCAAATAGTTTTTAGACCCTATATGGCATAGATGTACCCTTCAAATCACTAAGTGTGATAGACAAGCCTTGGTCTGAGATAAAATAGTGGATATACCCACTATTTCTCAATCCCAAATGAAAATATGAGTGACTTGAATGGGTATAAAAAATATTTTTCCATAATTTTGGCCAAAACTAGCTCTTAACTACTTGCTAACTAAATGCTTAGATGTGGATGTTTTGAGTATGTCTTATGATATTGCCTCCTAAGGTAGTTATGACCATGGGGGTTTTTATCTTGTGATCAAGGTCATCATGATTCCCTAGTGATGGTATAATAATATTACTTTCCTTTCATATCTTACCCTTTCACTTAGACTTAGGTCTCATGTCTGCCCATGCTTGTATGGTTCTGAGCCCGTGTAGGTGTTACCCTGCATTCATAATTGGTGATAACCACTAGGTTGTGTTTTCAAATGTATAAACCTTGCCATTTATTATATGATAATTTCCTTATTATCCCTTCTGATATGAATACAATGATATATTATAGTGATGTCACATATAACCACTTTCCAGTATGACTGTCTATAGGGATTTATTACTAGGCCTGTATAGGATAAAGGTGACCTGTATAGTGCTTGTAAATTCTGGTATGAGATCATAGCACTATTTAATACTTTAGGATATAGACTGTTTAATACTCATACCAATATTCACACCTTTAATGGTCCAAATGTTCTTGGGACCCTATTATAGTAAGCCTAAAAGGGTTGGATATATGTGTATATTTACATTCTCAAACCATTATATGGCCACATGGGTCCAAAATTCTATAGTTTCATTACCTTTTATGGTTCTAATGTAGTTTTAAGGTAACCTTTATATGATATAACCTTGGGATAAAGGGTGTATGAATGGAATATGATGGTATTGGAGATATATATGGATTGTAACATGAAATAGGAGTAACACAATGTAAATGGTAGTGAAAACATAGTGAAACCATAGGAGTATGAAAATGACATAGAATGGAGGGTAGGACTTATCTTAAAACCAATCCATATGAAAATTTTAGACATTCCTATACATATCTAAGTAAACATGTAAGTTTGGGGGTAGATATGAAGTATATGTAGTCCTAAAATGAAACCTCAAACACTCAAAAAAACCTTAACTATCACAAAAAACCTTAATTCTTGCTAAAAGGTGATTGAGTGAACTTGGAGACATATAAGGTGGTTTTTATGCCTATGAAGACACCATAGAGGTTAAAAATTTTCTTCTAAAGGACATGAAGGTGATTCACCATCAATACAACTTCCCTTTTCATGTTTTTGAGTTGTATATGAGGCTCTATAGGTACCATTGAGTCACATACATAGTCTTGTCATATAGTGGTTTACAAACATGCAAATCCTTCTCTACTTAGGACCTCCTAATATATAAGGGAATATTAAACATTCACCCTAATAAATAATTTATTATAAACTTTGAAAAACGTCTACTAACTCTTCCATCTTACTCATAACTCTTGATGAAGACATCAAACTTTAGTTTATTACACAAACCTATCCATAGGCTATACATAGGAGTAAGTTATGAAGGTTGGATATTCATGTGATCTCACACTTGTCAGAAAAGTGTTGAGAATCTGATGAAATAACCATTTAAGTCTCAAGGAAGTAACATATATGATTAGTTTAAGAAAAAAAAAATCTATGAAAACTATATAGTTCAAATGGGCCTATGTAGATGAGAAGGGCATAGGGATTCATTAACTTCTTAAGTAATGTTCATAAAGGATAAAAGGCAAATCCATAGGAAAATTCCCATGGTTGGAAGCTTCCAAAGTCTACTTTCTATGGCTAGGATCTTAGGCCCCCATTCTCTTTCCTCTATACAATATGATCATGAACCTAAGGAGCTCTCTGAGCCTGCCAATGAGCTTGAAAGAGAGATGGAATAGTTTTGATCTCCTAAGAAGCTAAAAAACACTTCGATCTTCACCATTATATATCTCTAAGCTTCTAAAAAATCATGACTCTACCTAGGGTGGTCTATATAGTATTGATCCATACTAATAAAAATACTTCTACAAATTATCATTTTTCCTACAAATCATCCTTGTTTTAGACCTAAAACATTGTTAAAAGGTGTTTTGGAGGGAAAAAATGATTCATATGACACTTTTGAATCTAAAGGTGAAAATTAAGGAAGTTGAAGAGTCATAATTCAACATGTGTGGGGCCCATTTGGGAGGAATTGGAATTGAATATGGTGTTAGTGGATTTAATTAGACATGAAACATTCTAGTGATGTCTTGATGAGGTTTATGAAGTCCATTAGATGTGTGTGGATTTGTTTAGTGGTTTATCAAGGAAAAATTAAATATCATTATGACCAAAAACCATTGACTTTACTCACATATATGACCTTAAAAAGGTGTATATCAATTTAATTATCATGTTAATAAATATAAAAGACCATCATGATATAGGAAACCTCTATTTAACCTTACGAAACCTTCTATGATGTTCCTTGGAAGATTTATAATGAACATACCTCATGTTATTAAGCAGAGCCAATATGTTTAAGAGCCTCTATCAAATTTCCTTCTTGATTCATCTTCACCATGGAACCATTCACATGTTAGGAACCTTCAAATAAACAAAGGACTATATACACATGTTTTGTCATCATCCTTCACTTGAAATTTCTTTACTTAAATTGGATAGAAGGAATGAAGGCTACCAAAGCAAAGGTATGACATGAAAAAATAGTGAACTATGTAAACAAACTCCTCAACCCACTATATGACTATAAACCATAGTATTAGAGGTGGATCATGACTTAATGAATAAGGTTGACACCTTTCTAGGTCTAGGACTAGAAAGTGGTCAATATTTATGGTGACTCAGCTAGCTTGACTAGCCTTTTAGTCAAAGAACTCAAAAATTTTGTTTTTACCTAATCTTTATGGCTTATGAAATTGGACTTGATTTCTCATTAAATATGACTTATACCCTTACATACTCTTGAGATAATGAGACACAAAAAATAAACAAAAGAGAATAATAAAGACAACACATAACTACCAAATAACAAGACTAGGCAACAAACATGACATGTAGAAGTATTTGGAGAGAAAAGTAAATTCTATCTACCTATGTACAAGAGGAATATGAAAGAGAATAATATCCAAACTTGGAGAACCTCCCATTGATAGGTATGGGGAGTTCCTCATCATTCAACTTATAAATCTCAAAGGATTATTTTCTTTGTAGCAAGTGATGATGTAAGGTATACTCTAAAGGCTATCAAATATGAAGTGTTTTCCTAGTTTTGCATGGTCTTCATCCCATTTGAGGACTACATCTCCCTATTGGAATGTCCTAGATGAAGCCCTTTTGTCAAATTACTTTTTTAAATGATGTTTATTGAACCACATACAATACATGCCATTATCACTTATCTCCTATAATTTCCTTATCTTATTAATTCTCACTTATATAACATCATCTTCTAATAGCTATATTTGATGAGTAATAACTAAGGTAGGAAATTTAAGAGAAATAGGCAATCTTTCCCCTCTACCATAGATAATTAGGTATGGGTAATGTCTAGTAGCATTCTTAGGTGTCACTCTATCTACCTATAAGACATTTTCAATCTTGTATGTCACTCTCTTTAGCTATCTTCCATAGTTCTTTTGATGATCTTTATTAAGTTATTATTTGTGGACTCTGCTAGTCCATTTACCTATGGGTAATATTTAGAGGACGCCTTAAGGTAATTGCCATGTATAATAGCTTAATTTCATACCATACTGCTTATGAAGGCCAAGGCATTATTAGATATGATTATTGGAGGCACACCAAATCTGGTTACAAAATTGCCATAAAAATCTAAGAATTCTCATTGGCCTCTTTAAGTGCAACTACCTCCACCCACCCTGTGAATTAGTAAGTAGTTATTATGACCCACTTGTGTCTATACCTATAAGATGGATGGATAATTATTATGAAATATAAGCCCTCCTACATGAAGGTTTGTTCAACTTGGATTGGTTTCAAAGGAAGGGAAACTAACTTTTTCTTGTCTATGAACATGGTACACTTCAAGCACTTTCTTACCCAACCATGTGAACATATAAACAATGTAGGCCAAAATTACCCAGACCTAATGATTTTGGAGGATATGGTCTTGGTATTAAATTTCCCACCAATAGGGCCATCATGAAATTATTCAAGAAACTTGTAAACTTAGCTTGATTTCACACATCTCAAAAGCATGCCTCCTATGTCTTTCTTGAAGAACACTCCATATATCAAGATATATGCTATGGTATTAAATATAAAATGACTCATTTTATCCCTATATAATACCATAGGACATTGGCTTATTTGAATTAATTTGACCACTTCATTGGTCTAACTAAGAGGAGGGTTTCTTGTACCTACCTACTTACTGACAAGGACTACCAACACTTGGTCTTTGCCTTCATTTAATTTTATTTCAAGATGTTCACATGAACCTATAACTTTTATCATCTTTGTCAATCTCACCTCAAACTCATATTTGATATATGTTTTACCCATTGATCTCTATTCTCACATAGATCTCTATTGAGTATGAATTGTTTGATGATTGGGTGTACCACTGTGAGTATGACCTTGTTATTTGACACTATGTGCCTAAAATTATTCAATCCTCTCATCATATAAATCACATGCTTCTACACAAAATTATATATTTCCTCATATCCTTATAACGCCTGACTAAAGAAGAACATTTGTTGTTCTAGGCCTTCATGATTCTACTACATAATCATAGTAAATATTGCATCTAATGTAGAGAAAGCATACAAGTAAAACTCTTTGCTAAAATTAGGATTAATAAGTGTAGGGGCTTGAGAGATGGCCTCTTTATTTCCTTGTTCTATGTGAACTCTTTTTGCTTCCTAAGCATTTGATTAAGAGGTTTGACCAACTCTAAAAAACTCAAGATAAATTTCCTTATGAATTTGATTTTCCATAAGAATATATACAAATTTTTATTCTTCTTGGGTAGGATTAAGGATAGGATGTATTAAACTCTCTTAGGGTCTATATAAATACCATATTTTGACACTAAATGTCCCAATAATTTGCCCTCATGAACAACAAAAATGCATTTTTTTGGATTCAAGGACACTCCAAACTATCTGTACCTATTAAATACCAACTTCAAATGAGCCATGTGGTCTAATGGATCCTTTGAAAACATATTGATATCATCAAGGTAGATGATAACCATTTCATTAATTAACCTCTCAAATGAAACATCCATTTCCCTTTCAAAAGTTGCCCCTGCATTAGATAATCCAAATAGCATTTTCATGTATGCATAAGTACCCAACTTTATAGTGAAGGTAGTTTTATGTATATTCTTCATGATTATACTATATAATCATAGTATAAATTGAATTTGATGTATATACATCATACAAGTAAAACTCTTTACTAAAATCAAGATTAAGAAGCGTAATGGCTTGAGAGATGTTCTCTTTAATGGCCTCAAATATCCTCTTTATTTATTTTCTCTATGTGAACTCTTTTTGCTTCCTAAGCATATAATTAATATGTTTGACCAACTCTATAAAACCCAAGATAAATATTCTTATTAATTTGATTTTCCCTAAGAATATCTACAAAAAATTCTTCTTCTTGGGTAGGATTAAGGATAAGATGTATTCAACTCTCTCAGGGTCTATAGAAATACCATATTTTGACACTAAGTATCCCAATAATTTTCCCTTGTGAACCAAAAAAATGCATTTATTTGGATTGAAGGACACTCCAAACTATTTGTACCTATCAAATACCAACTTTAAATAAGCCATGTGGTCTAATGTATCCTTTAGAAACATAGTGATGTCAACAAGGTAGATGTTCACCATTTCATTGATTAACCCCTCAAAGGAAACATCCATTTCCCTTTGGAAAGTTTCCCCTACATTAGACACACCAAATATCATTTTCATGTATGCATAAGTACCCCAATTTGTAGTAAAGGTAGTATTATGCCTATCATCCTCTTTGACCAAGATCTAATTATAACTAGAGTAATAATCAAGAAAGGAAAACCTATGAGAGCCTAAAAGCTTCTGAAGGATCTGATCCATAGAGAGAAGTGGGTAATGGTCTCTCAAAGAAACCTTATTAAGGTCCCTAAATTCAAAACATAAGCAAATATATCCATTCTTATTCCTCAAAGGCACAAGGTTTGCTACCCATGAGTAATTCTTTATGGGAAATATTATCTTGGACTCAATTAATTTGAACAATTACCTTCTCATCATCTCTTTCACCTTAATATTGGTTGGCCTTTGCATTTTACTTATCTTTTTTACATTATTTTCCAATTCCATGGTATGTTGGGAAAGCTTGGGGTCAAATACCTTCAGATCATGGTATTCCCATGTAAAAAAATCTGCATACACTTGTCACAAGGTAATGAAGACAAGTCTCTCTTTTATTGTGTTTACTTCTCCTAACTTTAATAGCTTGTTCTTAAAAATGACTATCTTCTCATAGTTATCTTCTTTAGTTGAGATACCCACCTTATCTCTTCTCATCCAACCATCTTCATTGAATATGATTTCCAACATCACTAATCCCTTGGGAAATTTATTAAACCTTACCTAAATTATCTTATCCTCAAACTAATGTTTAAATGTACCTTGATTCTTATCATATAATTTTTCCTCTTACATGAGAAAACACACAATTTGCTAACCATTATCAAAGACCTACCAACTTACTTCATTGTCAAGTATAGATGGCCTATATATGACTTGATTTTTGATTTTCCTTGAGTTCCCTTGACTCCATATTAAATGTCTTATTGGGAACCAATAGCTACAAGTCTATATGCATGGTGATTAGACTCCCTTGGTATGGAATAGATGTCAAATGCCAACAAGTCCTCTAAGAGGTCTCATACTTAGTGATTTTAGGCCTCTGATAGATAGTTATTGACTACATTAACACCCCTCACTTGTAATACAGTCTCACTGTTACCTTTTACTTGTATAAGTTTGATGCCTCTCCTTCTTGATTATTGTAGCCCATGTATAAGTGATTCGTACTTAGATATTTATGAATTACAAATAAATTGGAACCTTACAACTAAGTAGTATTTCTGATTTAAAGGATAAACTAACATTACTCTAGCTCCACTACCATTATTTGACCTTAAGCCATCAAATAATAAGGTCCATATGCCATCATGCTCTTAAGTTGAGATTATGAGATTAGAAAAAATTTCTCCTTCCTCATGCATGTGGTATACCCCTAGGTATTCCTCATGCATGTGGTATACCCCTAGGTATTCCTCCTTAATGGTATTCTACCTAGTCAGTAAGGAGTAAGTCTAAGATGACTTCAAGGTGATCCTTGGGTTCTTGATCACTAATGTTCTCATCCTCATCAAGTATAGTCCAGCTTACATTTGAAAGGTTCAGAATATAGGGCTCTAAATGGAACCTAGAACTAGATTTAGACCTAATAGTGACCCTAATCCCATATCTAGTCCTAAAGACCATGTATGACTAGTCAAATGAAAGGTAATCCCCAATATTTTTAGTTAAGGCCCTAGATACACATACGGAAAAATATGGAGTTAAATCAAAAAACATGACATCCTATGTGATAGTGAAATTGGGGCAAGATACTAACACAATTTGGAGATCTTTTAAGATACCTACTATCTTTTTTTGGGCACCATATAATTACAAGACCCGTTTACCATTAGGTTCATACTTGAGTTCTAGTTTATCTACTATGGATTTGGGCATGATCGAGGTTGAGGAACCACTATCTATCTTATAATTATGGATAATAAAATATCCTATTATGATTAACAAGTAGAATGGGGGTGGCTTAACAACCTTTAGATCTTGGAATTCACTAGGCTGACCATCATTATCATAAAATGCACTTACATTGTTAGTTGGCTTATTCATGAGATAAAGCTTAGAGAGTTCTTTTCAAAGAATATATTTTTCACAAAAATGATTAAATCATCCCACATATGAATAAAAAAATTATATCTCTACTTTTATTCCATAATTTTGAATGAATAATTGACACTCTTGGGCTGCAACTTGGAAGTAGAAACATCACTTGAGACTTGAGTAACTTTAGGAATGAATGGTGTCATATACTAATACCGATGAGATTGAGGTGTTTGTTGAGTTGGAAGGGTTTTAGTGACTAAAATTTGAGTGGTAGGATACTAAGTAAATAAAGGATGAGTTGGGATGGAATTAGAATTCCATAAGCTATCATATAACATTCTCATTTTATCCCTTGTGTGGGTTGTTACTGCATCATCTAGCTTTAGTGTATTCTACCCTAATTTTACCACCATATGATAAAAGGTATGCTCTCCTTATTATAAATTAAAAAATATGGTGTTAGTAGCTTATTTTCACACATTTCCTTATTGTTGTCTTATAACTTCTTATGGTGTCATGGCAGACATGTCACCATGAGGCATTGGAGGACCTTGTGGTTGAGGAAGCATACTGTCATGAGATTAAAATCGAGGAGCCTACTAAAAACTATGATTTTTTTTATGTTTCTCCAATTGTATACATAACCATCTCATTTTATTTCCCCCATGTAGCAAACCATTGACCCTCTTGTGCAAGATTGTTTTGTGTGGGTACTAATACTCTTTAGCTACTTACAACATTAGGGTTATAACTATTATATGGTCTAGCCTATATGATCTGACCTTGGGCTTGTTGATTTGGTGGGTAAGGGGTTTTTTTATAAAGATAATGTGTGTATGGATCATAATAAGGAGCTTTATATGGTCTATAAGAGGTTTGTTTCTACCTTTCTAAGGCCACCAAATTGTTATTTTATGATTTTAACAAACTTTCAATCTTGCCAAGCTTATCTACTTAGATATCATTAGATTATCCTTGGTTATTTGGAGTAGTTAATTGAGAAATGGTGGGGCTAGTAGGTTGGATATCATGAAATAGGGGAATGAGATGACTAAGAGTCAATTTACCTACTTATATCAAGCAATTTTCTACCCTGATGGAGATTTCATAGGCCTATGGTAATGTTCTCCCACCCATGGACTGTATCATTACTACAACATCTGAATTTAAGTCTCTTAGGTTATATATATATATATATATATATATATATATATATATATATTCATAATTAGGTGTAGGTTTTATGATAATATTTATTCTATTGCAAGTCTTTTAAAATATATAGTTAAAGTCAATCATATATTCTTAGGGTGCTCTCTTGATTGAGGTGAGTTTCTCAACTAGTGACACATGAACACTTATATCTTGAAAGTGTTTATAAAGGAACTCAAAAAAATAATCCCAAGTGTTTATATAGGTAGGAGTGAATCCTCTATACCATTGAATTTATTTTCCTCTTAAAGAATTTGATATGAGTCTCATGGCTACATTTTATTTGTTGATGTTTTGCTTTGAACATAGGTTTGAAATATCAGCTATGTGCTCTACAAGAGTGGTGGAGTTCTCCCTTATGAAATATAGAAAAATCTATTTAAGATTTGTCAATGATGTCAAGGAGGTGTTCAAGTGAGTGGATGAAGTGTCTTGATATTCTATGTGTCAATGACAAAGTGTGGAATGTGCTTGTCCTAGCATGTTTGAAGTTAGCTAGTTGATCTTTAGAATTTGAATATTTAGACATGATTAGGGATGAGTATCAAGTGTTGAGCATGTGAAATGCATCTTGTCAGAGGTCAAGGATGATTAGATATCTTGTATAAGTATATGATATTCATCCAATTATTCATTATGTTCATCTAGGAATAATTGGTTCTATGATAGATAAATCTATTTAGATGTTTTGATGGCATTGTATCTCACACATGTGAGGGTTCCAAGAGTAAATTAATATATGGATGGATTCCCCTATGATAGTTGAACATATGGTTCAAATTATAGGACATAATATCAATTGAAACAAAAGATATAACTATGTAAAGTTAGAATTCTAGTTAGATTACAATGGTTCCCATACTTACCCAAATTTTCAAGATCAGATCTATGGTGAGTGGTTAATTTCATAATGAAGATCCAAAAATATGCATAAATTCAAGTAGGTCAAAGTGTTATATGGTTAATAGGTTAAATTCTAGGCTAATTCTAGGGATCAATAGTGGGTGGGTGATTGTATAGATAGAGGTCAATAGTGTGTATTAAGTCAATATGTCTAAGGATGATTAGAAGATATACAGGGCTACCAAGTGACATAAACATGTTAAATTAAAGACTGCTAAGTAGATTACAGAAGGAAAATAAGGCTATCAAGTGGTATGAGCATAGTAATCTATTATAATATCTAATATTAAATGGGTTATCATATAAAAATGATCTAATCTAGCATATCAAGTCAAAGAGGTCAAAGTGATAGTTGTTTAGCATTGTTAAAGAAAGGATACTTTCAAGGGAGATCGATGGAGCATATTTATTCAAAATTTCTAGAATTCATGAGATGAGGTCAAAGTGATATATGTTTGACATAGATAAAGATTAAGTTACTTTCAAGAAGATTGATGGTACGTGTTTGATCCTATATGTGAGGAAATGGGATGAGGTATAATTATTCAACATTTAACAATGACCATTGGAATTTAAAATTAGAAAATGGAAAAATAAGTTTGTAGTATTTTGCTTATATATTTTGATCCAAGATGAATTCAAAGGTGGAGTAAAAATAAAATTTTCAAGAGGACTCCATGGTACATTTAGAGAATCTAG
The DNA here is from genome assembly GCA_037957365.1 of Torreya grandis. Taxonomy (NCBI): domain Eukaryota; kingdom Viridiplantae; phylum Streptophyta; class Pinopsida; order Cupressales; family Taxaceae; genus Torreya; species Torreya grandis. The sequence continues at coordinate 1,738,565 of JARHVA010001866.1, read as the reverse complement.
TTATAAGGTCTCATTTTTTGTACATTCAAAGCTATTTATCTCTAAAGTTGATTATATATTGGAGCATGTTTTGTAAGTGATTTGAGAAGGATAATTGATCTTGTTTTGATGTTGTTTAGATGTTTCATGATGTATTAACTATTGGAAAATGTTATAGAATCAATGAGGATCATTTGTATGGATTTTTAAAGTGTGATAAGTTTATCTTGAGTTGACTATGTGTTCATTCATGGAGTTCCTATGTACAAGGCTAATGTCTAAGTAGTTTGAGCATATGTAGAGGTGAGAAATGTTGATTATAATCATTTAAGGATGTTTAAGAGGTCATGTCGAGTGGACATATGATTTTATTATTGGTTATGTGTTTCTATTTTGTTTATTAAAGTGTTAAAGGGGTGAATAGGTCTCCATGAGAGTTATAAGGGCTACTAAGACCTAAATTAAAGGTATAGCTACATAATAGTGACCCATGGTTGCTATGGCCAACCTATGAGGATTATATTGAGTCATGTCTTCATGTGATAGAAGCCTTAAGGGTTAAGGAAAGTTTTTGGGTTGACCAAGATGTTGATATTCGTGAAGGATATATAAATATATAAATCAAAGATGATGATTTCTAGGATTTTGAGTGTGGAGTAGAGTGAAGGGTTGAGAGGCAAATGAGAGTAAGAGTGTTTAGTAGATGGTTTGATGAGTAGAGAATATTGAAGACTATGTGTATGGCCTATAGGTCATATTTATAATGTTATAATAATTCTCTTCTAGGTTGAGGATGATCAAAGAAGTATAGAGTGATCCAAAAGGTGGTTTTGAATGCATTAAGAGGGTTTTAAGATCACAAGTGTCGACTATGTAGTTTGAAGAGTTAAAGAGAGTTGATATACATTGTATCTCCATAATATTGGTAGGAAATAAATTTTCAAGGATATGTTATATTCATAGGTGTTGTTATGGCTACTCAACATCTATGGGGTTAATTCCTCCTTTCAAGGTTAAACTTGCTAAAGGTTTAGTTATTATGGCTACTCAGGTAGATAGGGATAGTAGCTCATTGTGGGATTATAGTCTCACTAAATTTAAGGGATGGTTATTCCTTAATCAATGTTTTTGGTATAAATTAGTTCTTTTTGTTATAGGATAGTAGTCTAATTATAGGTTCTAGTGGGTTTTTCCCCCCCAGGAGGGTTTTTCACATATGTCATGTGTTATGTCTTTAATCTTGCATTTTATCTCTTATTCATTACTATGAATGATGTGGATGATTCATGAATGCATGTATTAATTGAGTAAGGATTTTAAGGAATTTGAATTAAAATTGGATTATCTTGTTTCACTGATTCATCCCACCTCTAAGTGATTTCACCTTTAATAATTAATATTAGAGTGGGTCCTTTTGCCAAAGGATTGACAGCTTGAAGGTGATCCAAGGTACAATATGGGTAGTCATCAAATTCAATGAAGTTTCTATACTAAAAAAGTACCAATGTTCAATGGATCCAATTATTATTTTTTGAGTGTGAGGATGAGGACATACATTATGTCCCTAGGGTTTGATTTATGGTAATGTATTTTAGATATCTACGTTACTCCTACTACTCCTCCATCTAGTGCTACAAACAAGAAGATATTTAAGAATAACTATAAGGCAATGAATGCCATCACTTTTGGTCTTAAAAAGATTGAGTTCACTACGGTAATCCATTGTAAATATTCTAAAGATATATGGGACAAATTATAGATCATTTATGAAGGAGATTCAAAGGTTAAGTTGGCAAAGTTGCAGACTCACCAAAGATAATTTGAAAGTCTTAAGATGAAGGAAAAAGATTCCTATTACATCCTTTATGTAGAGAGTTGATGAGATTATAAACATCACCATAATTTTTGGAGAGAATCTTGAAGAAACTACTATAGTTCCAAACGTATTAATGTTTCTCTCTCTTAAGCTTTATTCTGAAGTATCTATTGTAGAAGAAAATCATGATCTTACTCAGTTGAAGATGGATGAATTACATGACATTATTATTGCTTATGAGATGATAGTAAATGATGATATACCACCAAAGAGAGAAGCAACATTAAATATAGAAGTGAATCCAAAGAATAAGTTCCAAGGTAAGAAACCTAAGGAGGATGACATATCTAGTAAGCATGAGGATGAACTAATTGCTTTGTTTACAAGGAAATTAAAAATAGGTTTTGGAAAGTATAAGGGTAAACTACCCTTCAAATGTTTCAATTTTTGAGAGGTAGGATAATTTGATGGAAATAACCCTGATAATCATGAGAATAATTATGAAATGCATAATGAAGACAACAAGACATAAAGGAAGAAAGGATTTAGAAAGTATAAAAATAAGAATAAGTCCTTTAAGAAAAAGAAGAGTCTCTACATCAATAAAGATTGTAGCTCATCAGATGAGAGTGAAGACAGTGACTCAGAGTATGATCATGAAGATGATGGTCCTATTGAAGATGAATACCTCTTCTTGTCTAAGGAAGGAAGTTGTTCATATCAAAATGAGTCTACTTAGAGTGATTTATATGATGATAAAAATGAGGTGGACTGTGAGATTGAATTGATGAATGTTATTAAAGATAAAAATATTGAGAAAAATATTAAGAAGAAGATGAAGTAAAAAATTAAGGACTATTAGGAGAAATTTAGTGTGTTTAAGGCAAGAATGAATGAAGATTATAGAGATCATGAAGGTGTAGTCAAGCTTCTTAATTCTAAGTTGGAATCTATGTTTGTAAGTCTAAAATCCAAAGAAGAAGAATGTTCAAGGTATGTTTCTAACATTATGTCATTAAAATTTGAGTTAGAGAACACACCTAGTAAGGTGAAGTCATTTGTGATATTTGAAAAAAGCTCAAGTGATCTAGACAATATTCTGAATGATCAAAATCATGCAAGTGATGTATCTTGTCTTAGTTACAAAGAAGAACTAGAGAATGCAACTCAAGACAAAATAAAGACTAATGAAAATCAGATCTTGAAGGTTAACCATCATTTAAGGAATGAAAATTCTGGTAGAGTGAAAAAAATTAGATGAAATAACCAATTGCCATGAGGTATGAAAATTTCAATGGTTATTGTTACACATGTAATCAATCTAGGAATAGAGATAGATAATGCCAGAGACCTATTATAAATGAGTTTGCATGGAACTATGATGGGGATAATTAATCAAAAGGTGTGAAAAGAGTTAAGTTCTTCAATTATATTTATGAGGGACACTTTGATAATCATTATCCAAATATGATAAGGCAAAGTGAGTCTTCTTCAAAAAGATTAGTTTGTTTTAGTTGTCATGACATAGGAAAATTTAATAGTTTTTGTCTGAATAAGGTAAGACAAGTTGATTTTACATCAAGAAGTATTGTATGATATAACTATGAGAAGATTGGTCACATTACTAGGTTTTTTAAGAAAAGGTTATCAAATAAAAATAATTTCAATCAAGATCATAAAGTGCAATATAGAAGGAAAGTTAAATCATGGAGCCCAAATTTGGTAAGTATGAGTCATAATGAGACTGTAGGTCCAAGTAATCTATTCACTATGGTGGATAATGCTACAAAATTTAAAGAGTGATAAGGGCTCTCATTGTCTACTCATGTTGTGAATGAAGACACCAATCTCAAAGAGAAGACTAAGGTGATAGTTGAGGCTATTTATGATGTGTGTATGGATCCAAGTAAACATATTTCTATTTTTGAGAAAATTTCATGCAAGGAACATTAGTTGTTAGTGCCTAGTGATGAGTTTCCAAATTAAAAGGAAGATTTTTCAATTGAAAAGCTATGTCATGAATTTATGTTGTCTCCATGTGTTGTCAATTCATAATAAATTGAGAATATTGTAGTGGATGAGCATGTTTCTTCTCTTAAGCCTAAGAAGAATAAAAACTATAAGTCTCAAATGACTAAGGAGGAGAAGGAATATGAGGAGTAGTGGGAAACTCCTAGTTTCACATTATTCTAGGACATTATGAAGTAATGTGTCTCTACCTATGATTATTAGGAGACATATTTCTTGTGGAGAAGCAAGTATGTTTTCTCAAGATCCTAATGCCAATTAGTATAGAGAAGGTCATTGGTTAAGGGGGAGAAAAAATTTCATGAGATTGTTATAAAGGTTTGTGAAAAAACTAGAATACATGGTTAGAATGGTTATTTATACACTTCTTTGTGATGAGCTCCAGGTGGTTTTATGTCTTGATGATCTTGTTTTTGCCTTTTAAGGTTTTTGTGTACTCTCAAGTTTATCTTTCTTATTGTAGGATAAATCCATGGTATATAAATTCAAGGTTCCCAAAGGTATGAATTCTCAAATCCTATTCCAAAAGTGTGTGATGGTTGTCTCTAGGTGTGAAAGAAGTTTTAGATATGGATGTTGACTAGAAGGAGGTTTGTTGACCTTGTTTGTTTTGAGATTTTTAAGGTTTTGGACTATGCTAGTAAAGTGGTTTGTCTTATGACTTGAGGTTTATGACTTATTAATTGGTTGAATGGGCCAAATGGGTTATCAAATAAATCTTTATATAGATTTTAAGGTTTTTAGATTTCAAATTATTCATGTTTTTATCAAGATGGAAGCCAAATTGGCTAGTAGGTTTGTGAAGGAAGTATGTTACAAAGGATGAGATATGTGATGGAATTTGGTGTGCTTGAGGAGGAATATGAGAGTGATAAATATATAAATTTTTTAGTATTGAATGTGTGTCTACTAAAATTTTTGAGATCTTCAAGTTATAGGGTGTTTTAGAGCATGTTTATTGTTTGGTAAGTGGCATGAAGTTCTATTGGTGGTCCTTGAGGTGGATTGAGAGAGAAGGATAGTAATCTTGTATGGTAGTTCTTCATGGTGTGTGTATATCTAAAGATTCTAAAGAGGTGAAATGGCTCAGATATCTTAGGAGGAGTCCCTCTCAAATTTTTCTTAGTGAGTTCCATCAGACTTAGTGTTTTGTGTGTTCTTTCTTCATTGGTTCCAGTGCTTGGTTGAAGAAAAATGTTGGCTTGTAGCAAGAGGAAGTTGTTAAGGAAATAAGAGGTAAGATCAAGGTAAGGGGGATTTTGTATCATATTTATAATATGGTCCTCTCCTATTGGAGGTATTTTTAGGTCCTCGTGATCAATTTGTGTCCCCTTTGTCATTATGTCAAAGGGGGAGAAAGTTATTTTTAGGAGAGTGCTTAAAGAAAGAGAAGGATCGTGAACTATATGATGGGTGTTGACATCAATGAAAAAGTGTGATATTTTTTTAGAGTTTTCAATGATGTCATGAAGGTGTTCAAGTGAGCAGATGAAGTTTCTTTATAGTCTATGTGTCAATGACAAAGTGTACATTGTGATTGTCCTAGTATGATTGAAGTTAGTTGGTTAATATTTAGAGTTTAACTATTTAGAGATGAATAAGGATGATTTTTAAGTATTGATCATGTGAAAAGGGTCCTATAAGAGGTTAAGGATGATTGGAGAACTTATGTAAGTGCATGATATTCATCTGGTTCTTCATTATGTTCATCTAGGCATAATTAGTTTTGTGACAGAAAAATCTATGTATGCATTTTTATGGAATTATATCTCACACATGTAAAGGTTCCAGGATCACATTGATATATGGATGGATTCCCCTATTAAAGCTGAACATATTTTTTAAATTTGAGGACATAATATTCAATGAAGTAAAAATATAACTATGTAAAGTTGACATTTTAGGTAGATTGCAATGGTTCCCATACTTAGCCAAATTTGAAAGAGTATATGGATGGTGAGTGGTTAACCGTATAATGAAGATCCAATGATGTGTGTGAATTAAAATAGGTCAAAGTATTTGATGGTTAACAAGTTAAAGACTAGGCTACTTCTAAGGATCAATAATGAGCATGTACTAGTACAAATAGAGATCAACAATGCATATTAAGTCAATATGTCAAAGGATTCTTAGAAGGTATGTGGGGATGATAAGTGGCATAAGCACATTAAAGTGGATATTATTAAGAAAGTTGTAGAAGGAATGTGAGGCTACCAAGTGGAATGAGCATATTAATCTATTATAAGATCTAATGGTGAGTGGGTGATTATGAAATAGTGATCCAATGAAGAATATCAAGTCAAATAGGTCAAAGTGATAGTTGTTTAACATGGTTAAAGCAAGGACACTTTAGAGGGAGATCAATGAAGCATATTTTTTTAGAGACGATAGATTATATGAGGTGAGGTTAAATTGATAGATATTTAACATAGATATTGGGCTACTTCCAAGAATATTTATAGTGCATGTTTGATCCTAAATGTGAGGCAATGAGATGAGGTATAATTTTTTGACTTTAAAAATGATTGTTGGCACTTAAAATTAGCAAAGGGAAAAACAAGTCTACAATATTTTGATTATATATTTTGATCCAAGATGAATTCAAAGGTAGACTAAAAATAAAAGTTGAAGAGGACTCCATGGCACATCTAAATAATCTAGTTATAAGGTCTCATTATTTGTAAAACCAAATATATTGAGGTTCAAAGTTGAATGTGTTTTACCATGTTATTTAAGTGACCTAAGAAGGATAATTAGGCTTATTTGGATGTTGTTTAGATGTTTCATGATGTCTTAGCTATTAGAAAATGTTTTATACTCCATAAGAATCATATGTATGGGTTTTGTAAGTGTGATCAATCTATCTTGAATATGAACAAAGCTTAATAATTTGATTATGTGTTCATTTATGGTGTTCTTGTGTACAAAGATAATGTTTGAGTAGTTTGAGAATAAGCAAATGTGAGAAATGTTGACTTTAATCATTAGAGGATGTTTAAGGGGTCGGTCATGTGGAGTAAACCTATACTTTTGGAAGTGGTCTTATGTTTCTATTTCACTTATTGAAGTGATAAAGGGGTGAATAGGTCTTCATGAGACCTTTAAGTTCTATTAAGGCCTAATTGAAATGTGTATCTACTTAAGGGTTACCCGTGGTTGTTATGGCCAACATATTAGGATTATTTTGAGCCATGTCTTCATGTGTTAAAATCATTAAGGGTTAATTAAAGTTTAATGGATAACCAATATGTTTATATTCATAAAGGATTTATAAATATAAAAGTCATAGATGATGATTTTTAGACTTGTGAGTGTGGAGTAGAGTGAAGGTTTGAGAGGCAAAGGAGAGTAAGTGTGACCAATAAATGGTTTGATGAGTAGAGAAGATTGAGGACTATTTTTATGACCCTTAGGTTATATTTATAATGTTAGAATAGTGATATTGTAGGTTAAGGATGAGAAAAGAAGTATAGAGTGATCAAAAATGTGGTTTTGGATGTATTAAGAGGGTGTGAACATCAGATTGTAGACTATGTAGTGTGTAGAGTTGAAGACAACTGATATACATTATATCTCCATTAGATCGATAGGTAATAAATATTCAAGGAGATGTTTTATTCATAGGTTTTATTGTCGCTATTAAACATCTATGGGGTTGATTCCTCCTTGAAAGGTGAAACTTGCTAAAGGTCTAGTTGTTGTGGTTGTTTAGGTAGACATGGTTAGTATCTCCTTGTGGGATTATAGTCTCACTAAATTATGAGATGGTTGTTCCTTGATTAGTTTTTTCTAGTCTAAATTAGTTGTTATAGTTATATTATAATCATCTAATTATAGGTTCTAATGGATTTTTTTCCCCAAGAATATTTCCCACATATATGTTATGTGTTTAATCTTGCATTGTCTCTCTTATTCATTGTTATGAATGATGTGTATTCTTCATGAATGAATGTATTGATTTATTAAGGGTTTGAAGGAATTATAATTTATATTATATTATATTGCTTTACTGACTCACCCCTAGTGATTATACCTCTAACAAACTCTTCAAGGAAGTAATCAGAACATCATCATATTGGTTGAGGTTAAGTGACAAATACTTGTAATCTTGGCATTGTCATTGGGATTAGTGAACTTGTAGTAAGTTGTGTATGACCAAAATTGGAAGAGTTAGGAGACTTAGGATAATTGGGGGTGTGGGATTTGGATTAACTATGTGAATCTTATTTCTCCTTACTATGTCCATTGGTAATTCAACAAGTTGAATCTAATTACCTTTTGAAACTAACCTAGTAGAAACTTGGTACATAAAACTACCTTCTAATCTACTAATAATTATATTTAGCCTTATAGATGTCCTCTCATGTGTAAATCTTGTCAAAGTAGGTCTCTAAGTCCCTATATATCTAGTCCCCCTAGGCATGCCATAACTATTGGTGATCTAGGTTGTACCCTTTCTGAGGAGAAGATTGTTCATGTCTACATCAAACTTAGTCCAACATGGGAGTGAGCTTAGACTATGGATTACCTTATATGTAGGTCACACCTCTATATTTTATGGGGATATCTCCCCTAATTTTTAAATTAAAATATTTATAAGACCTAATCTTATCACAATGAAAATAGAAAGAGATATGAAAAGTAATGCATAAACTACTCTAAGAAGTGATGCACCAACTAATTAAATATCCACTCTTAATTATATCCTTTAACACCTAATAAAGAACCTAATGAATACACATACTGGTCATAGTCTTTGATGGTGTTCAAAGCATGAGTATTTTTTATGGAGGTTGAATAAGATTCTACCACTTGAAGGACTAAGCCTAGATCTACACAAGATAATAGTGACTTATGACACTTTAAGAACATTCCTATTTTTTAACACATCATACAACCTAGAATAGACTAACAACCTAAAGCTAATTACATCAAATGAGCTATAGATGATAATATTATGCATACATTCTACAAATATAACTTCCATATAACACACTAACATTAAAAAAAAGTCTATAAAAGTCTTCTATTGATCCAAGATAGTTACAAGGCAATTTTGGTAGGGCTTTGCTACATCCAGCTGAGGGATGACAAAAAAAGAGCTCAATTCCTACTTAAATAAAAATAATTAAGGAGACAAAGGAAGATTACATATATTGGAGAGGCCTTGAATGAGGCCAATATGGTTTAATATAGTTACAATAGGTCTATTCACCATACTCATGCATTCCCATGCATTAAATGGGTCCAATTTGAAATTTGGGGAAGATATGGAGGATGTAACTCTATCATTTGACTTTAATCAGGCCTGAATCATGATTAAAATAGCTTAGTATTCCCTTGTATGTTATTTACACAATACAAATAGAGTGTGGAGGGGCCTTTTTGAGTCATTAGGTAGACTCTCATTTTATTTGCATGATAAATGGTCCATGAAACCACCCCTAACATATCATAATGGAATTTATTTTCATGTTTTATCACTTATAAGATAGTTACCAATAATTGAATATGGTTGATCAATTATTATATGCCAACCTTTTCCTTCTATACCTTTCTACCTACAAGATAACTAGGCCTATTTTCTTGTCCTTTAACCTTCTATTCATATCCATTGATTGAATGATAATATAGTTTAATTATGTTCCTAATTCATCTTATAAGACTTATATCATATTTATATTAACCCTTATGCATTGCTATTGAGATCTTTTAAGTGTTTGTTACATGCCATTACATATTAGACTGCCTCATAAACTAGTAATTTGGATAGAAAGAACAAAGACACTTCCAGTCAGTTCCATGGGACATATTTACATTTAATGAGTATAAAAATTCCTAATCTTATTATTCCAATAGCTTAGAACTTTTAGTTGGACTATGCAACATGATTAATGCCTAAAATCCTATAAATTTTCCTTTTCAAGAAGTGTTCATATAGGTTTTATACCATCAAGATCCATGAGAATGAGCCCATCTAAGTTGGAAATAGGATACAAATGTTGGATAATAAGCTTTCATTCATTTAAATTCACTTTTATCTAAACTTCTCTAGTCAATTCATTATTAGGGTTAAATGGAGGTTTAGGACTACTAGGGGGTCTTAGGGGTGGTTCTTGGATATCAGAGGATGGATATCTAAATAAAGTGCACTAACCTCAAGAAAATATACCTTCTTACCTTCTATGAATATTTATACTCCTTATGCATAAGATTGAAGCCATAATGAGCACTTTAATATGCCCTTGGTGTGAGGAACATGCCTTTTTAGTGACTTCTATGTGCCTCTATATGGAATAGTCCACTATAATGTCTTCTCTAGGGATGTAAACTAGCCATAGGGATTTTAAAAAATGTAACAGCCTTTCCCAAGAATATTTAAATCATTCTAACTCCTCAAATTATACTCTTCTACACCTTTTCATGACATAGGGATCATGGAAGCCATGACTTGGTCTATCTACAGACTTGAGCCATGAATATTGGCCTAAACCTTAAGGTTACAAGCCACTATTGCATCATAACCAACATAAATATTAACTTAGAGACCTTAAGGGGTAGTAACATTAACTTGATAAATATTTTCAACCCCTTTTAAGTGCATATAACTATGGATTATAACACCTATACTTCTCTACCTATTGAACCAGTCATGGAGGTCAACATAGGGGCTACTATAAGGTTTTATTAGATGTTTTAGGACTCATTATTTCTTATCAAACTCATTATGCACACAATTATTCTCAATATCCATTATTTTGAGCTCAAACTAGCACTTTCAAGTCCATCTCATATATCTTTACCCCTACACGTACTAGCCAATGGGCCACTATGATACTCAAAGTACCTCAATAGACCTTAAAGGTCATTTCATGGACAAATTATCTCATCTATATTGGTATTGAGATAAAACTCCATCGAGTCATTTTTAAGGTTTGTGTAGGGTTTGATGCATCTCTAATCTTAATGATGGTTCCTATATTATATACACCAAAACTAGGAACAAATTATATAAATTTTTAGGGTACTAACCTCCTCAAATTTCATGAATGGGATGGTTTCCCATGTACAAGGTGCTCTAGAGATATGAACATTAGAAAATGAGGTTAGGGTTGTTTGTAAGTAGTTTTGGGTGATTAACTTATTAAGGTTCATTCATATAGACTATCCCCAAAATACCATCCAATATTATAAGTATTTTTAGTCCTTAGGGATACTTAAACTTCCCTAGGATCTTTGGTCCTGATCATTCATGTGGTGGAGTGGGTGACCTTTTGAAGATGGTGATCAAATTGATTGTGTGTGGATTGATTAGCTTGAACAGGGTTTAAAGACACTTGAATCACATTTATCACCTCTTGTCACTGAGAACCTTATTTTTAGGTCTTAAACACCCTCATACACCTTAAATTTTCCATTCATCTAGTTACAATATCTTTAAGGAACCTCAAGATGGCATTGGGGTCTATGAGAAGTCTTACATGCTTGACTATGTTAGACCATTTCCAAGGCTTCTAAAAATTAGTCTAAGTATTAGACACTTATATGAGGTTTATAAAACCTTAAAAATAATCATTCACTATAAAAAATCATTCTATGGTCTCAAATAGTTTGTATACCCTATATGGCATATATGCACCCTTTATTTCACTTAGTAACTGTGACAAATAAACCTTGGTTTGAGATAAAATAATGGGTATGAAAACTATTTTTATAGAAAAATTTAACATATTAATGCATTAAATGGGTAATTATTACCATTTTTACCAAATTTTTGGGCTTGACCATGCCCATAAATGTCAGAAACTACCATTTTGGCCAAAACTAGCTCAAAATTACCTATTAGTTGAGTGCTTATATGTGGAAGTTCTAAGTATGGCATGTGACATTGCCTCTTAAGGTAATTATGACCATGGGGGTGTTTATAAATTTCTTAGGGTCATCATCATTCCTGGGTGATGGTATTCCAACATTCCTTTCCTTGCATATCTTACCCTTTCACTCAGACTTAGGTCTCATGTCTACCCATGCTTGTGTGGTTTTAAGCATGTGTAGGTGTTACTCTACCTTCATCATTGGTGATAACTACTAGGTTGTGTTTTAAAATGTATAAAAATTGTCCTTTATTGTATTATAATTTAATTCTTATCCATTATGAGATGAAGACACTAATATATTCCACTGATGTCACATATAACCACCTACTAGTATGAATATCTATAGCAATTTGTTACTAAGCATGTATAGGAAGAAGGTGATCTATATAGTGCTTGTAAATTATGGTAGGAGGATCTCCTATCACCATTTACTACTGTAGGATTCACACTCTTTAAAACTAATTCTAATATTCATGCCTTGGATGGTCCATATAGTATTTCTTGGGACCTTGCTATAGTAATCCTAAAATAGTTTGTTATATCACCATATGTGTCTAAGATTATATAGTTTCATTTCCTCTGATTATTCTAATGGAGTGTGGAGATAACCTTTACATGATATAACCTTGAGAGTAAGGGTGGATGAATGGAGGGTGATGATAGTGGAGATATATATGGAGTGTAAAGCATGAGATAAGGGTAACACAATGCAAATGCTAGTGAAACCATAGGAGTATGAAAATGACATGAAATGGAGGGAAGGATTCTATTAATACCAATCTATATGAATATTTCAAACCTTCCTATACATAACTAATAAAAAATGTAAGTTTTGTGGTAGAAATGAAGTATATGCAGTCCTAAAATTAAACCTTGCACACTTATAAAAACATAATTTTCACAAAAAAACTTAAACCTTGCTAAAAGGTGATTGAGTGAACTTGGAGACACAAAAGGTGGTTTACAGGCCTTTGAGACTACCACATAGGTTCAAAAAAAATTCTCAAAGACATGAAGTTGATTCACCATCAATACAACTTACATTTTCATGATTTTGAGTTGCATATGAGGATATATAAATACTATTTTGTCACATACATAGTCTTGTCATATAGTGGTCTGTAAACATGCACGATCCTTCTCTTCTTGGGACCTCATGAGAAATAAATGGATATTGAAAATTAAACCTAACAAATAATGTATTATAAACCTTGTAACACCTCTAAAAACTCTTCTATCTAACTCATAACTCTTGATGAAGACATCAAACCTCAGTTCATTACATAGACCTATTTGTAGACTATACACAAAATCTAGTTGTGAAGTTTGGCTAGCCATGTGAGCTCACACATGTGTTTCAAGTGATAATTTTTATATGTAAGAAACATTTAGGACTAAAATAATCATCTTTCATTATTATTTTGATCATATAAATTAAAATTCTCTAAAAAAACCATTTAGTTCAAATGGGCCTATATAGATGAGAGGGGATAGGGATTCCTTAACTTTTTAAGGAATATTAATAATGGATAAGATTCCAATCCCTAATAAAATTCCCATGTATGGAAGCTACTTAAGTATACTTTATATTTCTATAAAATTGGGCCCCCACTTTTTCTCTTTTATATGATATGAGCATGGACCTGAGGAGCTCTTTGAGCTTGCCAATAAGCTCAAATGAGATTTAGAATAGTTTTGGGCTCTTAAGACACTGACAAACACTGCCTAGTCACAATTTAATATCTCTAACCTCCTAAAAAATCATGACTCTACTTGGGTTGGTTCCTACAATATAGATCTATACTACCAAAAAAACTTTTGTAAATTATCATTTTCTTATAAACATTCCTTGTTTGAGACCTAAAAAATTGTTAGAAGGTGTTGTGGAGGGAAACTAGGAGTCATATGACACTTTTTAATCTGAAGGTTCAAATTGAGGGAGTTGAAGAGTCATAATTTAACATGTGTGGGGCCCATTTAGGAGGAATTGGTGTTGACTATGGTGTTAGTAGATTCAATGAGGCATGAAACAGTCTAGTGATGGCTTGATGAGGTTTATTAGAGGCATGTGTGGTGGTTTAGTGGTCTATCAAATCCAAATTAAATCTCATTATGACTAAAACCCATTGACGTTGCTCACATATATGACCTTGAAATGGGGTATATCAATTGAATTACCATGTTAATACATATAAAAAACCTTCATGATATATGAAACCTTAATTTAACCTTAAGAAACCTTCTATGATGTTCATTGCGAGCTTGATAAGGAGTATACCTCATGTTATCAATCAAATCCAATATGTTTATGAGCCTCTATCAAATTTCCTTCTTATTTTATCTTCACCATGTCACCTTTCACATGTTGGGACCCTTTAAAGTGACAAAGGACTATCTAAGCATGTTTTATCATCATCCTTCACTTGACACTATTTGAATTGAGTTGGATATAAGGAATGAAGTTTTCCAAATCAGAGGTATGACATGAGAAAATAGTGAATTGTCTAAACAACCCTCTCAAATCATGATATGACTATCAACCATAGTACTAAAGGTGGATCATGACTTAAGGCATAAGATAGACCCCTTTTCTAGGTCTAGGACTAAAAAATGGTCAACACTTCTCAAGTATATGATGGATGTTAATGGTCTCATTAAAATCATTGGGGATACGCTAAGAAACCATGAATAACAATAGGTCCAATTCCATCACTCCTATGTGTCTTCATGCACACTACCTTAGCCCTCACATATGATACAAATTTTTCCCCAAGAGACCATTCCAAGTTAATATCAAAGTTTTACAAGTAATTGATATGTTCCTTAAACCTTCCTTTTTTGGAATTCAATCCAAGAGAGATTTAAAATGAAGGAGACTGTTGTTGAGTTTCCCATTATTAAGAACCAAGATTCTACTTCTCTCCCTCAAAAACCTCCAAATAATTCTTTCAATATTCCAAGCTAGAATCAAGTGGTGAAATCATGGAGTGATCAAGCTGAGACAAGTATAGATTGGGTATTAGAAGTCAAATAATAATCTAAACCTATCCTAGTTCCTACTACCCCTCTTTAATATCCATCTTGTATCTCATACCAGCCCTCTTGTTTCCCTTATCCTAATGAAGCCAATAACCACCTTTAAGAAAAGCTTTTCCAAGAGGGTATTGATAAGAAAATTGAAGAGTTAGAGTTGAAAATGAAGAATCTTAAGTCAAGCCTAAATTTGGATATTGAAGGTAATGAAAACCTTGATCCTATTCAAACTCCATTTCCTTCTTCCCAAGAACCTATAACTTGTCCATCTTGGAGGTATATCTAAGAATGTTTTCAAAAAAAAAAAAAAAAGGGATGTAGTTGATAATTTTGAAGATAAATTTATAGCTATTGAATAACCTCAAGATGGCAATGAAAAAAGTGAAGTTCTTGTTGAAGAGAATGTCCCTTCCATTTCCAAACTTAGTTTGCTTTCCCTACAAGAGTTACTTCAAGATTCAACCATTCCAAAGGTTTTAAATTGAAATAAGGTCCTCTCCATTCCCAAATCCATCCTTGATCCATCCACCATATGTCATACTCCTTATAGAATTCATGAACCCATATATCACCCTCCCACCATCTCCCTTCTTGAAGAGGAACTTGTCCTATGGGAAAAAATGAAGAGATTGTATCTACAAGTGTGGTTTAAAGAGAATGTGAATAATAAAATTATAGTATGTATGATGAAAAATTCACCATTGGTACTCCACTTAGAGAGGATAGACATAAATCAGTCTTCACAAATGAAAAAAGAGTTATCTTGATGATGTTTCAGTTGCCTGTAAAAACAGTGTTAAGATTGATACCTTGTCCAATGAAGAGGTTAATGAAGATATGAAAGAGAAAGGTCTTGAGAATAATATCATATTAACTAAATTTGTTTAATCTAATGAGTAGATTCAAGAATATTTAAAGGATATGTGGTAGACCTACTTGCATATGTTCAAAGAAATGAAGGTTTTGAGAAGTTGGAACCTTTATGAGAACAAGATGAGATTGAAGATGAATAATGTAAGGTTCCTAGTGAGCCAATAGATCTTTAATTGTATGATAGATCAATCTATGATGAAGACATTCTTCAATACAAAAAAGAGATTGGATTGTAAGATCTAATATAAGACAAGGTTATTGATGCCTTCATGAACTAATAGGACTTATGGTACAAGTATTTAGATATATGCAATTATTTTGAGGTTCTTAAATGGCCTATACCCCCTATTAGATAGTTTGAAGATGTTATTGAAGATGCCTTACTTCATAAAAGATAATATGACAACCTCCAAGGTACCATGTTTGAGGCTACTCCTATAATCCAAGAGATGGTCATGTTTGAGATAGACACAAAGATTAAGAAAGAGAATGAGAAATAACTTGAGCCATAACATGAATTCACATTCATAAGTGATTGGTTTTTAGCTATCATTGGTTCATTTGAGATCATGCCAAGAGGAGTGGCATTCAAGAAGAAGATGAAGACAACCAAAAAAGGTTTAATATGTATATTTCCTCATGTAATTTGGAATATTATGGATCAATAGATAGTAAAAAATTCCTATTTGACCCAAGATAAAGAATAAAAATTCAGGTTAGTTTTACATATCTAGTTTGATTATGTTGTTGTTGTGTTCCCTAAGTTCTTGATAGCACATGTGTGTGTTTATTCCCATTGATTGGTGTGTGTTGTATTGTCTTTTTTTTGGTTTAAAGTTAAAATAAAATTGTTTTTTCATGTTTAAGTTTTTATTAGGTCTGAATTTGAGTGAAAATGACTTGATTTCCCAATGGAAGGACAAGGTTACTAGTCCATTTAGCATAGCAGGCATGCTACCCCCATGAATTGCCAATTTGTTAACCAATTTTAACCCCTAAGGTTAAAATATCAACCCATATAGGTGAAAAATTGAGTGTCATGTTTTTAAAACCTTGTTCATATCCTTTTCATGCCTTAATTACCTTCAAAAAAGTCTTTGTAAAACCTTATTAGTATTATTTAAGGTTATTTTGGAGAAATTAAGGTAATAATTCATCTTTGTGTTTACTATCCTAGTCATGTAATGGTATAATGATTCTTGGTTAAGTGATGTAATAGGTTTTATGAGTTTTAAAAATTAATTTCATGCTTTAATTACCTTTTTTAAATGTTTCATGATGATTTGGAAATTTTAAGGTTCATTTGGGAACTTTAAGGTATGAGAAAATGAGGAAAATGTCTATTTTTGCTAACTCCAATGTATGAAAAATCACATAAAGGTGATAAATCCCTTAAAACACATTAAAAATACCTTGTATCAGTTACATAACTTCCACATATGTTAGAAAGTTAGAAATAAGGTTAGAATCTTCATTTTCAATGCTTAAGAGGCAATTTTCACTCACTTGTATGGACTTGTGAACTCATATTCAAAATAAAACATTGTATAAGTTACCATTTGGATAAATAATTCATATTACATATTTAAATAAAGTTCAAATTTAAAAAAAAAAATTAGACACTCTCTCTCCTCCATCATTGCCTTCACAAGCTCAAAAAAGCAAAATTCAAGTGGATGGTATGAGAGAGAGAGAGAGAGAGAGAGAGAGAGAGAGAGAGAGAGAGAGAGAGAGAGAGAGAGAGAGAGAGAGAGAGAGAGAGAGAGAGAGAGAGAGAGAGAGAGAGAGAGAGAGAGAGAGAGAGAGAGAGAGAGAGAGAGAGAGTGATGAGAGATAAAATTTTTGAGATTGATAAGGGTAATAATAATATTGAAATTAGTTTAATTTTTTTACATTAATTTCACATCCTTTATGAATAATTGATAAGAGTGATAAAAGGATAGAAGGTCACTATGCCTTCTCCATCCAAGTAAGGTTCTAATTTTGCTCATATTTCTCAAATTAAAAATTTGATGGAGAAGAATGGTTTTTAGGGATGTTTTCAGAGGAAAAAAAATATTTTAAATGTCAATTTAATCATCCAATTCAATTACATGAAGTTTCTTCAATAAGAGGAAAAGTTTCTCAATATATAAGGTGTTTCATTCACTCTTATTGCAAGTCTTGGTGTGTTTTAATATGTCTATCACTTATAGAGGTTTCTAGTAACCATTTATAATATAAAAACATCATCAATCTCCCATAACTCATGTTTACCCTCTTTATAAGTATCTCTTTTCAAACATCTTCTTAAGAGGCATCATGTCTTGACCTTTGGAAGCATGGTTTATCTCACAAATGGTTTGTTACAGGTCTGAATGTAATATTTTCTAAAATTCATAATATATATCTTTGATATTATAATAGATATAATTTTTGTGAATGTTGGTAACTCAATAAAAGTTTATTATACTCAAATTACTCTCCAACAAAGGTTTTAGATAAGTTTCATTAACCCATAAGTAAGTGCAGACCTGTAGGTGAATATCCATGAAGCCTAGGATTCATATTAAGGTGTTAAAGAAATAAAGGAATGTGAAATAACTTCATAGACAATAATATGAACTTTTAAATAATCCTTTTCATCCCAAAAAATCATGAATTAGATTATATACTCCATTATATACACAAAAAATTGCATATAAACTAACTATACACACAATCCATAAAGGTGAATTGATAAGTTAAAGTGATGCAATGATTGATCATAAGTATACATGATTGTTGAGAGATGTTATATAATGGTACAAATTTTTATAAAAAAATAAAAGTGCCTAAAGGCTTAATAAGTTGTCTTTGCAACCCATACAAGTAAAATGAAGACCTACAGGCCCTAGACCTATAGCTCCTCATTTTGGACCAAAACTAACTATAAAAGAAGAGTTGATGTGGGATCATGATTCAGTATAAATGTATGATG